>VWYK01006535.1:1209-14368 GCA_013399775.1 Semnornis frantzii | reverse complement strand
TGTCCCTAAGCACCAAATCCACATGCTCCCATGCGGTTCAAACACCTTCAGGAATGCTGATTCCACCAAGGCAGCCCATTCCAATGTTTGATAGCCCTCTCTGTGAAGAAATATTTCCTTACATCCAGTTAAAGAAAGAAATGGTATGTGGCCTTATGGAAGGTGGATGATGATGATGAACGTCTTGAAGATGATATTCTTTCCTTGGCCTTTTAATTATGTGCTACTTGCATCCCTTAGTAGAAGTGGGATCTCTGCCTCTTGAGAACTGCACACCTTGTCCATTTGAAAGACCTTTGGAGTTTGTGTGTTTTGGTATTGCATCCTTTCATCTTTACTTAGGGATACCTGCATTGGGTGTTCTAAAACTGTAATGTTCAATATTATGCTGAAGGTTGGAAATAGTGTGAAAGGGCTTTGTCTTCAAAAGTAAATTTGTGAAGCAATGAAGCTTGCAGAAGCACTGAACATCTGCTCTCATTTTTCATTGATGGACAAGTGCTGCAGTTAGTTGCATAATGTGAATTTGGCAGTATAATGTGTTTTTTAAAAGAAACTTTACACTGCCTTTTCTCAGTATGAACAGTTCCAATAACTTTAAGGTTTCACTGGTCCTAGACTTTGTATGTCACAGCAGTTTCTGGTGTCTTGACTGTGGTTTAATTGGCTTCCAGATGTGAGAACAAAATGGACCGTTTTTCAGTGCTCCACAGCAAACAGGGATACATGCAATTACATCGTGTGAGTGTATTGATTGGGAGCCTTATAGGCTATTTCTTTTTTTTTATATTAGGGCTTCCTTTCTACAGCCAGTGAGAATCTGTATGGGAAGTTTCAGGAATTTGGTGTGAATGTGTATTTCCTATTCAAACAGAGGTCTACAACCCAGCGTGACTTTGTCTTTGCAATAAGTTCTGTTTTCCTTGAATTCTTTGCCTTGCAGGCTGAGGAGTGAGATCAAAACTTGGTGCTAACAGCAACAGTGCTTGTATGATAGGTGATTGTCTGTGCATAATCTGTTAGCATGCTGCCTAAAGAAGGTCAAGCCACTACAAAAGACTGCAAAATAAAAAGAAGGGTGTTCTGATACTGTGAAATTAATATCTCTAAAGTGCCTTCACCTAAATGAGTTTCCCAGATTTCATGGGCTTTTTTAAAAACTCATATTCCAAATCTCCTCAATTTAAGTATTATTGTGAAATTTAACTCTTAGGAGTAAATTTTCTAGCAGCCACATTAGCAGGAAAGTCATTCACAAAGCAGTATGTGATGTGTCTCTTCAGAGTGTCAAGTATAACAGTTTTAAAGGGGCAAACAGATCACCTTCATCCAATCAGCTGCTACCAGAACCTACCTTGCATGCTTAAACCAAATTCCCTTAATGAAAATTCATGGAAAGAGAAGAGAGGTGAGTGGTGGTGATATAAAGTATATACCATCAGGTCCAGATTATGTTTTATGAACTTGTGTCACAATGAAGCCTTGGGAAATCTTATACAGACAAATGCTTTCACAAATTATGTTTATCTTGTACGTGCACAGGAGCAAATTGCTTTCCTTTTTTTCCCCCAGTCTTCAGGGTATGTGCAAGTGAGCCAATTCTTGCCACTGAGCTAGGAAATCTATCAGTAAGGCTCTAGACCTTGCAAGGTCATGTCTGCTGCATAGAATTTTATGAAATTTCTCATTGAGCCTTGAAAGCAGATGAAATTCATGTGGTTTTACACTTTGGAGTGATGTGAATTATTTCTAGTTCTTGAAAAGTAGGTGAAAGGACTAAAGGACTAGTCAAAGTGTCACAGAAGTGATTAAAATTATCTTCCAGGTTCTGCTGTTACAGAAGGGGAAGAAAATGATAGTTTGGGAAAGAGGAAAGCATGCCAATTACCTCTAGGTAAAAGTGCTAATTTCCTTATTTACCTCTTTCCCTGAAGAAAGGTCTTAGAGTCACGGTTTGTAGAATGGATCAGTCAACTAAGAGAATTAAGTGTTTGAGTCACTTACACGAGGCTTAATTACAGCCTTATATTTTGGATACTTTCCATCTTTAACAAAGTTCCCTGCCCCCTTCCCACTGTTGCTCAGGAGGCCACAAAACACAAGATCACATCATTTTACACTTCCTGGTTCTGGAGATACCACAGTTCTTTCACTTAAAAGAGAGTGGCTTTTTTTGCCCCCCACGTTTCAGTACACAGAGAGGTGATCACAGTGCGGGGGTCTCAGATGTATTTAGTAAGTTTTTCAAATACCAATAGTATTTTTCAGATTTTTTTTTTCCCAGGTTAGTTACAAACTTTGATATTTCAAGCAATGACAACAGAAGCAGAACTTTGCAGCTATGAGTAATTTGCCGTTTCCCAATAACCTTCCAAACAGAATCGAGTGGGTTCCGCATAGCTTTCACAACTGCTTTGAAGAGCATTCAAATGTATCTCTCATGTTGAAACAATCTTGAACTTAGGTTTCCCACACACCAGCCAGTAGTGTGTCCTAAGCAGTCCTCTGCAGGGCATTCCCATATTGATGTGTGAGAATTTAGTGGTTGAACCACTCCTGTTTCTTCCATGTGGCTGCCAAACCAGTTGTTTTAGCTATCAACTTTCGCTTTTAATCTTTGTAGTCTCAGTTACTCATACGTGCTAAAGAATGAATGTTATTAACTTGGATGATGACAGAAGTACTGCATAGAAACTTGTTTAAACTAGGTATGTAATCTGAAACTTACAAGAGGAATCTTCAAGTGGAAGCAAGTACTCCACTCTCTTAGCTTTGCAATCCATATTTGAAAAGAAGACTTCTACTTTTTCTTCTTATTCCTCTGTCATAGAGAGACTTCTCTGAATTAATACAAAGACTTTTGCAATTAACTTATTAAAGAGACCATGAAATCTATGGCATCTACCTTGGGATAATGACATGGTGGAATGAAGTAGGTGGCTGGTCCAGGAGAATCTGCTGGATAAGTACTGCTCGAACCTCCATGGTGCAGCAAGAGAGCATGGCCAGCAGGGCAAGGGAGGGGATTCTGCCCCTTTGCTCTCCTCAGACCGCATCTGCAGTCCTTTGTGCAGTTCTGGAGCCCCCAGCACAGGAAGGACATGGAACTGTTGGAGCAGGTCCAGAGGAGACCACGAAGATGCTGAGAGGGCTGCAGCAGTTCTGCTGTGAGGAACAGTTGGGGCTCTGCAGCCTGCAGAAGAGAAGGCTTCCAGGAGACCTTAGAGTAGCCTTGCAGTGTCTGAAGGGGGCTACAGGAAGGGTGGGGAGGGACTGTTGACAAGATCTTGTAATGACAGGAGAAGGGACAATGACTTTGAACTGGCAGAGGGGAGATTGAAAGTGGATGTTAGGAGGAAGTTGTTTGCAGTGAGGATGGTGAGACCCTGGCAGAGGTTGCCTAGGGAGATTGTGGCTGCTTCCTCCCTGGAGGTGTTGAAGGCCAGGTTGGAGGAGGCCTTGAGTGACCTGTGCTAATAGGAGGTGTCCCTGCCTATGGCAGGGGGTTGGAACCAGATGATGCTTCAGGTCCCTCCCAAACTTACCATTCTATGATTCTATGATTTTATGATTCTATGATTCTATGTATCATTGCCCAAACCTCCACCATACCTCTGCCCACAAAAGCTCTCAACCGAAATATGAGACCTATAGTAGAAGACTGAATACCACTACTGTGTGACACATAATAGTGCCTGGAGAAAAGAGTAAGAGAAATAAAAGCCATGACCATTATGCTGGTTATTTGCAGTAGAAGCACATTGTTAAGTAATATTCCAGTGATCCCAGGAATGTGCCATGAATAAGGACAAAACAGAAATGTCTGTGGTCTTTGCCACCAGTGAGGCAGATACTTCCCTGTGGTATTGACCAGATCACTACACTTTGAAGTCCAATTCTTAATGAACCATCCCTTAGGCTCTTCACAGATGTGCAAAAGTTTCTCATTATGTTCTGCAGGGATTAATTTTTCATGCAGGGCTGTTCATGTTTTTAGTTCGGTTTAGTTAAAAAATAAAAGCCTTTACAGATTAGAGATGTTGGGGGGAAATTACTGCTAGTGAAGATACACTGAGCAAGAGGTATCAATCCTTGTTTACAAGAGCGGACACTAAATTTTCAGTGTGTCATATAGGGCAAAAGAAAGTGCCATTCATTTGAATGCTATTTAAGGGCTTTCTTTTTGTCTTAATCCATATTACTGTGTCTTGATGCTGGGGGAGCAAGTTGTCATCCTCTTGGGAAATCAGTGTAGTTAATGTGTTCCTTAGTAGATGCCTTGCATTTGGAGTTTGGGAGAAACTGTTTTAAAGTCTGAAGATGGCAAGGGTGAGGGAAAATCTTATTTTCAACTGCATTGTCTTAATCATGTCTGTGAGTTGGCTTTGGCTCAGACTTTGCAACTGTCTTCTATCACTGGGTAAAACTACGAATCCAGAAATCTAAATCTAAGGGTACTGGAAATAGAAATATGTGCTATTTCCTTTGTGGGTTTGGTAAAACTCTCATAGTCTCTTTCACTTGTAAACTCTATAATTAACTTATGTTGTGTGATCATCTTAGAATCGTAGAATCATAGAATGATAAGGTTGGAAGGGACCTCAAGGATCATCTGGTTCCAACCCCCTGCCATAGGCAGGGACACCTCCTATTAGCACAGGTCACTCAAGGCCTCCTCCAACCTGGCCTTCAACACCTCCAGGGAGGAAGCAGCCACAATCTCCCTAGGCAACCTCTGCCAGTGTCTCACCACCCTCACTGCAAACACCTTCCTCCTAACATCCAGTTTCAATTTCCCCTCTGCCAGTTCAAACCCATTGCCCCTTGTCCTGTTATTTCAAGACCTTGTCAGTAGTCCCTCCCCAGCCTTCCTGTAGCCCCCTTCATATACTGGAAGGCTACTCTAAGGTCTCCTGGAAACCTTCTCCTCTCCAGGCTGCAGAGCCCCAACTCTCTTAGCCTGTCCTCATAGGAGAGCTGCTGCAGCCCTCTCAGCATCTTCATGGCCTCCTCTAGACCTGCTCCAACACTTCCATGTCCTTCCTGTGACCCCAGATGGGGTCTGATGAGAGCAGAGTAAAGAGGGAGAATCCCCTCCCTTGCTTTAATACTCCATAAAAATCACTCTAAAATAACAAATATTGCAGTACTGATCACAACAGTAATAGAAAATTGCAATTGCTCTAAATATTTTACCTGATTTATTTCTTAATTTGTCAATAAATGCTTGAAGTATTAAGATTCTGCTTCACAAACATCAAGTATTAAACTTGTGCTTTAAAAATAACCATTGATGCACGGTAGGAGTAGTAATAGTAAACCCCATATATAGTACATGCTTGTACCAGGTTAGGTTGGATCTCTCCCCAAGCAGAGTAAACTCATAACAACATGGATTTTTGCAAAGTCAGGAAAAAATGAAACCTGGGACAATGCTCCAGCAACAGAGAGAAAAACAATAGGGTCAGTGTATTACCTTTTGAAGATCAGTTTCTGCAGTATTAAAATAAGCATAAGACTACATTTTAAGGCAGTTAAAAAGTAATTAATCTCAAATAAATATGTAGTGGCAGTATAACTGATGCTAATCTATAGAAATAGGTAGTTATGGTGAACCAGAATGTAGTACTACTGAATAGACTACCTAAGATTTCATTAACTGAAAAGACTGAAGACCCTGTTTACCAAGAAAAAAATATCCTTTATTCTGTACCAGTTACTTTAGGTTGTTAATTTGAGAACCTGATCATTTTTGGATCATTAATCATAATAATTAGAGATGGATTTAGTGAGCTTTAGTGCAGTTCTCAACTAGACTAATAGTTGTGTAATGCCATGTTTATTAATATAAATGAAGTAAATTATAAGCATGACATTATAAAGAAGAGGAAGAAACTTCAGGAACTTTCCTGGATCCTCCCAAAGCCCTATTAAGTTACACCAACATGTTGTTCTTCAGTAGTTTACTTGTTGTTGTTGTTGTTTCATTTTTTTTTTTTTTACCTCCTGCACTAATGGTGCTCTAGTTCAGCCTGGATAAACAGCCTCAGTGTGTGTAATGATCTCTAACGGTGTTTATAGTTACTTAATATCCACAGATTTTGATATTTGGGTGGAGAAGGGTAGTACAGAATTTACCAGCCATGGGAAGTTGTACATTTTTGTTTTATACATACTCTTATCAGTAAAATCGTGTTCTTCATTCAACTGGAGGCTCTGAGCCAGGGCTGCCAGCACACACACAGGCATCTCATGCCTAGGAGTCTCCCACCCCAGTGTGGTGCAACAGTTTATCTGTGAGCCTTGTGGTTCAGAAATCTGAAGAAGAAACCCATCATAGAATGATGTCTTCTTGATTCGTCTCACAGGTGGGGGGAGTAAATTCTCAGTCTGCTAAAGATGTGACAACTTCATTTATCTCTGTCTAGCTTAACATCAGAGAAGAGGTGCTGTATGACAGAGCATAGTGTAGGTTTTCCCCAGCTCTTCTCTTACCTTTCCTCTCCTTGGCCCATTCCCCTTCTGGAGTCTGGGTTTTCCTGCTCCGGGCTTTGCATGGCAACTCAACACCGACTTGTATCGGTATGTCCCAAGATGTGGACTTTTGCTGACCTTTACTTGGCGTTCTGCAATAACGTCTGTGTGTGCTCCTTCGCATGGGATACAGAGATATCCAGGGGCTTTGTAGGGCTTGTGTCCTGAAGCACTTTTCTTTTTGAGGCATGTGCAGTTAAGGGGAAAAGCTCAGATTTCTTTAGGATTAGCATCAGTTTCTCATTATGAACCTCACGTTTCAGCTTTTCCAGAAATGCAAGGCTCTGTTGATGGCCTGCTTGAGCCCTGTGGATTCTAATTTTAGCTTTTCTTTTTCAAAGTGGTTGAGTTTTGGGGATTGTTTGTTTGTTTTTGTTGTTTTTTGGTTGGTTTGGGGGGTTTTGTTTGTTTGTTTGGGTTTTTGTTTATTTTTGTTAAATTAGGAATAAACTAATGGCAGTATCTCAAGACTAAAAGAATCCTGATACCTCAAGAGTTAAAGCATCTGTAAATTTAAAATCTCTGTGTGCGTTAGAAGCTGGAAGAAATCCATGTGCGTGTGCATCTCTTTTCCTACTTCTTCCACCAAAATCCACTAACTAAACTAACCCACAGAACCCCAAGAGCCATCAACAATTCCTTGCTCAGAGATTTTTTCCTTTTTAAGGTAACTCCACCTTCCCACTCACAATGGAAGGCTTTTTCTAATGGGGTGGTTCTTGACCTCCTATCACTTTTTTTGTTTGGATTCACAGGCTTAGCTCTCTGTTGAAAAATCACATTGCAAATCTAAACGCTAATAGGAAACTTCAGAACTCACTTTAGAAAGGAGGTGCGAGAACAGCACCAATCACTGTGTTCCTGTATTTAAACAGCAGTTTCTTGTGGTGCAAAATATTACATGGCTGTTGTAAAGATAATTTCCTATCCAATCCCAACTCCTGCTTACAAATCACCTGACGAAAATATCCTTAAGAAGTAGTTGTGTGACATGTGCTCTTCAGTCACTCCGGTTATTCCACAGCAGCTTTTCAGCGAGCGAGTTGGGAAATAAGACCTGCTTTCCAGTGGAAGCTCCTTAGGGTAGGTGGTTTCACTTTTGCCTCCCTTGATTTGAGCAAGACAGGCCTGTTAGGAGTTGTGAGTTCTTCTGAGCATGCCTTCACATGCAACTTTTTATATGTTTTTGGATCACCTTAAAAGAAATCCATACTTGTAGTTGTCCTGTGTAATCTATGCAATTATTCCACTTTGCTAGGGTGTAGGCAAGTCTTGTTCTCGTCTCTGAATTTTATTTTTTTTTTTTTCCGTTCTGGCAGTTAAGTTTATTCTGTGCTAAAAAATTCCGTGTGCTTGGTAATGGGAACTTGAGTTCAGTATTTCTATTGTTACAGTTAATGGTCTGAAGGATGGAGGCAGAAACCAGACTGCTGCTTTGCAAAATCACAGCTCATTGACTGCTTTCTCGGAAATCCTGTTGGATTAGTTTCGATGTTTTTAATAGCAATGAGTAAACTGAATGGCGTCCTGCTGAAAGCAAGAGAAATGTCAGGGACTGCTGGTTCTAGGTAAAAATCCACCCTATTCTCATCAGAGCTTGATACTGCAATGTCTCTTTATCTATGAATCTGCTAAAAGACTTCCAAGAGCCAATGAGTGCCTTGTACCTAATTGTTATCTTTTGCGTGATGCCAGATTTACTCAAACGTTCCCTCCCTCCTGGTTGCAAAGCTACACCATTCTTTAAAGCTCCAGAACCTGTTGTCTACATGAATTGAGTATTTCTGGATCAAGTTGCATCCAAGTAGGGTGTATGTAGAGAGGGTTCAGTTCTGTAATTCTGTATATACTCTGTGATCCCTCAAGAATGTATTAATGAGCTAAAATTGAAGGATGTAAGTAGTTTTCCTGAAGACACTGGGTCACTTGGTGTTTGTTACTGGCTTAATACTGTTTCTCTTAACACCTTGTATTATCTGTCCCTTAATTGATATAATTAAGAATCAACAAATCTTGTTAAATAAAAGGATATATTGGGTTTGGTTTTTTTTTTTCCACTTTTTTCGGATAAGGGAAGGACAGTATTAAAATGACTCTTCTCAGTTGTGGTTAAATGTCTACTAATACAGGAAAGAGTGACATTGGCCTGTTCTTATAAGTGTATACAGATTACTATGTGTCTCAGTTGAAAACCAAGAATGGATTATAGATAATACTGAAATATGAATGTTTTAATCTAGGTATAGTAAATTTTTGACATTATTAACTGAAGCAGAGTTAGGACCAATAACTAACAACTTCTTAGTTATGCAGATTACTTTATGGCATCTAATACTATCTAGTGATTTGATTATAGCACTTTTGACCCTCATGTTTTGCTCCACATTTTTCTTGTAAATGTAGCTTTCCTAAAGTTGCCTTAATAAATTCTTCCCTCTGTTTTCCAAAGTGTCACTTTGCCCCTTGGCTAGCATAGGGAAACAGCTGTGATTTAAGACATGAGCTTTGCTATTAACATCAAGTGGCTGCATAACAACTATGAATCATCTTTATGAATGTGTTCTGGCTAAACCACAGGACTCATTAGGTGTGGATGGATGGATATCTGAGAAAGTGGTATAGGTAATAGGCTGTCTTCTAAGATAATGAAAAAGTTTTTCACCTTCACTTTTCTTTATATGCTTGCCTTAGAAATGGTGGCTTTCTAATTCAAATGCTTTCAAACACGCTGCCAAAAATGAATCTATCACTGTAAATCCAGCCATATGCACAAGACTGATTCATATGATTGAATGGTAATTATTCACAACGGGGACTTCTGCAGCCCAGCACTTTATCAGACAAGAATAAATTAGGTTGTGGGTTGTTGGGGTTTGTTGGGTTGGAAGGTCTCTGGCATCCGATTGCTAAGAACAGAAATTGTCCCTGGCGTGTTCAGAGAAGGGTGGGGAAGATTAATTGTAATGAATCACACACATGAATGTGCAGAAAACAAAGGTCTTGAATTTCTGTTTTGCCAAAACAGCCATTTAAATGGCATCCATTCTTTCTGTACACAGTCTGTATGGGAGACTATTTAATCTTTTCTATATAATGTATTTAGTTCAAGGAAATAATTATAACCTTGTGCAGACGAACCCAAAGATGTAAGTAAATTGCCTCTTGGCCAAATGATCTCTCTTACCCCAACAAATACTATTCACCCCACAAATGGGCTAGGTTAATAAGCTACTCTTGATAATTTTTTGCTATAATCATTTTTTTCTAGTTGCTCTCTAAATGCTAATTTTAGTTTGATAAAGCTTTCCATTTATTTGCTGCAAAGAATGGTTATTTAACAACAACAACAAAAAAAAAATCCCCAGAAAATCTGTCTGAACATTAACTGCCTCTAGACACAAACTCATTAGAAGCACACATTCAGATTGATTGGTCTGATACTGATGGTGATGATAGTAATAATTGCATTACAGTAGTGCCTTAGGATCCTGGCTGTAAATGAGGTTCTCATTCTTGTAGGTACAGACTAAAATCTGCTCCAGCCCTGAAAAGCTTCAAAACTAGAAGTGAAATGAGAAAAAAAAGAGAGACTGACTACAAATCCTTTGTTCCAAGGAGGAGACCTATTCATATCCTAACAAGACATGCCAAATGCTATTCTCCAGCACTTTCAAAAGAAGCAAAATATCTGTCAGCATGGTGGAACATTTGAAATAATTTAAGCAGAGCACTCACTCATAGGAAGACTGTCATGCAAGAACGTGGCAAGTTCTGCTTTCCGATTGCGGTGAGCAGTTAATAAAGCAATGGAATAATGAATGATGCAGGTTTCAGCTGCAGTGATGCACATAGTGCTAGTAATAAGCAGGGAGCACATGCGCCTGTTTGAAGGATGAATTGAGGTTTATACCGAGCTATTGCTTTTGCAGTCGAGCAGATGTCAGTGGGCTTGCTTTACAGGATATTATGATATATGAAACTAAAGTCTTTCGAGGAGTAAAAATTGCTCCTGTCAATTCGTCTTTGTGTATGGCACTTTGATGTATCGTTCAGAGCTTAATTATGTTGTCGTAGTTGAGAGATTAAAACAAAAGTCAGGTTGACTCTTACTTAAACCTCTCTCTGAAATAATGTTGGTAGGCGAAGGGGGAAGAAATCCATAAGATCTGTATAAAATTCCATTAGAGTGTATTGTGCCATCAATAACAGATACCTTCCATGATGCAGTTTCACATAGTGCAGTTAGGGAGAGATATTCATCAGCTATCACTCACTACACAGAAGCACAAACAACTAATATCAGACATATGGGGAAAAAAATGAGAGAGTGGGAATTGTTCTTTGTATAAGCCCTGGAGCGGTTGAGGTGTGGGGTGTGCCAAAACCCAACGGAATTAGGACAACTGAACAAAGACATAAATCCATCAGTGTGTGTTTATAGGCCTGGTGGTAAAAAAGTGTTTGATAGCCTCATCTGGGAAGATTTTGTTGTCACTTTCACCAACATGGCTACCCGTCTCCAGAAAGGGATGGCTGGGCAGTGGGAGCTGTGACCCCTTCAGTTGTCATCCCTGGTCAGAAGCGACAGGAGGGACTCCCTTTGCCACTGCAGAGCTGGAAAGACTTTTTTGGATATGGAACTAGGCTCAATTTGTTACCAAGGAGACCTGTCAATTTGTGTTTGCCTATTAAATGGTGAGCTACAAATGACAGAACAAACTCTGTAATCAAAATAAATTGCAGTATGTCATTGAGGCATGCAGGTTTTGAGGCTTAATTGTTATCAACTACATTGATTAAAGCAAAACCAATCAAAGCCCAAAGGCAAATTTTCTGTGTTCTCAGACCGTTCGTTATGTTATGTGTTTGGTATTTCACCTCCATAAAATAAGTTGCTCTTACATAAGGCTCTTTGTTGGAAGTGAATTGCATGTGGGTACCTAATTAAGGTCTGTGTGGTACCCAGAAAATCTGTGTGCTCAAATTGCTGTTGAAATGTTTTCAAGATGCTGTATTTGACATCTTCTGCACCTTCTGTTTCTGGATGATACTCTAATGCATAGACAAATTAAATTTAATATTACTGCCAAGTACTGCAAAAAAGGGGCAATTTTAATACCAGAAGAATGTAGCTTAGGATAAAGGTGTTAATATGGGACATTGTATTATTTATTGCATAAGTTTTACATATTTTGATTCAAATGATATGTTAAGGCATGCATTTAATTTATTTAACAGCTTTCTTCTGTAGCTGTGATTTTGCCCATGGGTGGCTTTCAGAGTGACAGCTTGGAGGGCACAAAAAGGTTACTTACCTTTGATTTTCAGGATGAGAAGGTGAAGGTGTAGACAACCAGAGGTGCTGGCAATGATAACAAGTGGTATGTGCTTGGTGAAAATGGCTACTGAGGAATTTTTTCATTAAAAGAGATCACATTCAAACATTGTGGAACTGTTTCTGTGGATGTAAAGGTAGAACTGCTCCATATTCACTTGCCTGAGGATGCAGCACACGCTGACTTTACATATATGCAAGCAAGTAGATTAATGAGACATAGGTAAAAAGTTCAGACATGCAATCTTCTTTACCTGCTTTACTTCTAAAAGATTAGGTTGGCTAGCAGAAATTATTAATCTGAACCCTCTTTGGTTCAGTTTTTTGGTTGGATATATACAGATACCAATTTGGTGCCTCTACCTTTCTTTTCTTTAGTTAAGGGTAATGAAATTGTTGTTGTTTCCTTCACATATTAAAGAAAATAGGTAACAAAGCAAAAGAAAGTAGACTTTACATGATTCTGATACCTGAATGTAATGAAATGGGTTTGAATCTAATGCTTTCAGATATTTCCTTTGCTAAAAAAACTCTTTCACTATATTCAAAGTACTTGCACAATTCAGGTGATTTAAAAGGAATACCTTTTTACATATTTTATATGTTTGGGAAAAAATAAAAGATGTAGTGTGGGGTTTTTTTTTTGTTTGTTTGTTTTTTGTTTTTTTTTAGTGTGATTTAGCATCGTTTTGGAAGAAGACTGCAATGAAATGGTAGATTGTCACAAATCTTTTGTATCGTGTGTGGCACACGAATCCACGAGGAGACAGAGGAAAGCTTCTGATCAAAATCAGAAAACAAACCTTCATTACTCAAATGATTTTATTTCCCTTGCTGAGAACTCAGTTTGAAAGAAGTTAGACTCGTGATTTGAGCTTTAATGTTTGAGGACCTTGCCCTGACTGTATTTAGATGTGACTTGGTGGCCCTGAAGGCACAGTGTAAATCCATGTAAAACACAATTAGTGGTGTGATTTGGGTGCAGTAAAGTACGAACTGGGTTGTTTTTTTTTTCCACTGCAGTTAGAAGACTTGTGGAGAATAGCTGTCTTCCTGAAGAGCTTTTTCACATCTATTCCTGTCTTACTATTTAAATTGTCTAGTGCTGTTTCTCTGTGCAAAGATTCCTTTTCCTTTAATAAATTTCTGTGGGATCTTGCTGAATACCTTTGTTAACGTGTAAGCCCCTGGCTTGACTTGGTGATGGTAGTGCCTTTTGGGTAAGCTTTGTCCATCCGATTGAGATATAATAAATTTAGTAGTCTTTTTTTTTTTTTTTTTTTTTTTTTT
>VWYK01006448.1:0-16848 GCA_013399775.1 Semnornis frantzii | reverse complement strand
AGATGCAGCCTCACCAGGGCCACTGAGGCAGGTATTGGGATAGATGCTCAAGGATGACGAAAGCAGCAGTGTTATTTTGGACATGCAATTACAGTATGAAGCCTGTGCTTTCAAAGAGTTTCCTGTCTGATGCTGAGCTTTCCCCCCTTTTCTGGCCAGTTGGTGAGGTGCTCCCAGGTTGGAGATGGCACAATAATACTCCAAAACTAGTGACACTGTTTAATCGGGGGGTTAAAACTTGCATGCCTTAATATTGCGAATTATTCATATACACAATAAATAAACCTTATGAAACAGGGACAGGTTCAGTTTAAAAAATAGCCTGAGTGATTGAAAGGCTGAGAGAACCAGGACATGTCGACAATGTGATTCAGTTGCTCTTTGTGTTAGTGCCTCTCTTGCTGCTACAGCTTTCAGAAAATGAGCTCATAACTGTCTTTGAAGGAAGGAAAAGCAGCCTAGATGACTCACAGGTGTCTGAAAAGGCCAGAATACTTGCTTCATGGCATGTTTCATCACAGTAGTTTCAAAAAATTATTGTATAATTATGTCAGCCAAGGAAAATGTCATCCTGCGAGAACTGCCCACAAGTTTGCCTATAGCAAGAAGGTTGAATAGTACAGTCTGTGTTAACACAGAAGCACAGACCTTCAAGATCGTCCAACCTATCACCTAACACCTTCCAATTAACTAAACCATGGCACTAGGTGCCTCATCCAGTCTCCTTTTAAACACCTCCAGGGATGGTGACTCCACCACCTCCCCAGGCAGCCCATTCCAATGCCAATCACTCTTGCTCTGAAAAACTGCTTCCTAACATCCAGCCTAAACCTGCCCTGGTGAAGCTTGAGACTGTGTCCTCTTGTTCTGTCCCTGGTTGCCTGGGAGAATAGGCCAATCTCACCTGGCTACAACCTTCCTTCAGATAGTTGTAAAGAGCAATGAGGTCTGCCCTGAGCCTCCTCTTCTCCAGGCTGGACACGCCCAGCTCCCTCAGCCTCTCCTCACAGGGCTGTGCTCCAGTTCCCTCACCAGCCTTGGTGCCCTTCTCTGGATATGTTCAAGCACCTCAACCTCTTTCTTAAATTGAGGAGCCCAGAACTGGACACAGTATAGAATGACAGTATAGAATGGCTTAGCTTGGAAGGGACCTCAAAGATCATCTAGTTCCATGGCAGGGACACCTCCCACTAGAACAGGTCACTCAAGGCCTCATCAAACCTGGCCTTGAACCCCTCCAGGAAGAGAGCAGCCACAACCTCCCCGGGCAACCTGTCCCAGTGTTTCACCACTCTCACTGTAAAGAACTTCTCCCTAACATCCAGTTTAAATCTCCCCTCTGTCAGTTTTAACCCATTTCTCCTCATCCTGTCATTACAAGACCTTGTATATAGACCCTCCCCAGCTTTCCTGTAGGCCCCCTTCAGATACTGGATGGCTACTATAAGGTCTCCTTGAAGCCTTCTCCAGGCTGCAGAGCCCCAACTCTCATAGCCTGTCCTCATAGCAGAGCTGCTCCAGCCCTCTGATCATCTTTGTGGCCCCCTCTGGACTTGTTCCAACAGTTCCATGTCCTTCTTGTGTTGGGGGCTCCAGAACTGTACACAGGACTCCAGGTGGGGTCTTAGGAGAGCAGAGTAAAGGGGCAGAATCTCCTTCCTTACTCTGCTGGCCATGCTGCTCTTGATGCAGCCCAGGACACAGTTGGCTCAAGGTGTGACCTAACCAGTGCTGAGTACAGTGAAGCTGACCAGACATCCCTCACTAATTAAAACACTTTAATTAATGTCTTTTTGGAGAGGCAGTTGCTCAGATTTTGCAGATTTACATCCTTTCTGAGGCTGATGTGTTTATTTATTGCAAAGGCTTGTAGAAACTGACATTGGCAGATCAGTGTTAAAAATAGCTTCAGGTCCTGAGCAGGGAGATGAATAAAAACATTTGAAAAGCTTTAGGGAGTTCTCAGATTCACTCCACAGGCACAGACAGTCAGATAAGATACAATTCTTCTTGTCTTTCTTAATGGCAGGCTGGCTTGACCTAAATACTCATGTAACAGAGTTTAATCAGGAAGCCACTAGAAACAGATAGATTTGGTAGCTGGTTAAAAGAAATGAAAGCCAGGTAATAGAAAAGGGAAAAAAATGAAAAAAAAAAAAAATCATTGCGTACAATGTTATGTTATTGAGCACTAGAGTCACCACATCACCCTTTAAAAACTTCTCTCCACCTAAGGCTTACTGCACGCCACCTAAGAACCAGGGTGGGTGCTTGTCCAACACCTCCTGAGTCCTGGTGTTTAAGGCTATTTACAGACACACGAGGAATACAGGCTCAAATATTTCTAAATGATCTCCAACTACTCTGAAAAAGAAAATTATTATTCTAAACCATGCTACATAATTACAGCAAAATTATTCTGCGTGTCAGAAGATGGGAGACAGAGGGAGATGAAGAACTCACTGGTAGATGGCATATATAATAAAATACTGCAGATGTCACATAACTGCTTGTTAACCTAATCTTTATGCATCCTGTCTCCTCTTGCTATCACCCTTTCTACATTTGAATTGAGTTTAAGCTGGATTCAGCACCTTCAGCTCTTGGCAGAGACAAATCAGGAGGCTTGGCTGATACAGCTGAAGGCTGTGTGGCCATCCAGTGAGACTTGGACAGACTGAGAGCTGGGCACAGAGGAACCAAATGAGGTTCAACAAGGACAAATGCAGAGTCCTGCATCTGGGGAGGGATAATAAACTGCACCAGTACAGGCTGGGAGGTGATCTGCTGGAGAGCAGCCCTGTGGAGAGGGACCTGGGAGTGCTGGTGGATAACAAGTTCTGTATGGGACAGCAATGTGCCCTTGTGGGCAAGAAGGCCAATGGGATCCTGGGGTGTATTAAGAAGAATGTGTCCAGCAGATCGAGGGAAGTTCTCCTCCCCTTCTACTCTGACCTGGTGAGACCCCATCTTGAGTACTGCCTTCAGCTTTGGGCTCCCCAGATTGAAAGGGACAGGGGTCTGCTGGAGAGGGTCCAGGGGAGGGCTATGAGGATGATGAGGGGACTGGAGCACTGCCTGATGAGGAGAGACTGAGGGACCTCAGGTTTTTTAGTCTGGAGAAGAGAAGACTGAGAGAGAATTTAATAAATGTTTATAAATATCTGAGGGCTGGGTGTTGGAGCGGGGGACAGGCTCTGCTCACTTGCTCCCTGGGATAGGACAAGGAGCAATGGATATAAGCTGCAGCACAGAGGTTGCACCTCAACACAAGGGGGAACTTCTTTACTGTAAGGGTCCCAGAGCTCTGGCACAGGCTGCCCAGAGAGGTTGTGGAGTCTCCTTCTCTGGAGACTTTTAAGGCCTGTCTGGATGCATTCCTGTGTGACCTGAGCTAGATTGTATGGTCCTGCTCTGACAGGGGGATTGGACTCGATGATCTCTTTGGGTCCCTTCCAACCCGACATCCTGTGATCCTGTGACCCATAAATAATTGCATTCAGTCTGACCTTTTCTACATCTACTCTGCAAACCTTTTCTCTGCAACCCACATTTGCCTGTCCTGAACGTTTTCTACCAGTTTGTGGGTGTCTGACAATCTCCACTGACACCCACAGCTTCGTCACCTCCCTCAAAGGCTCTCTGGACTTTGTCCTCCCACCCTACCGCCCTCACAGCTGGCTCTGCTGCTCAAAGCCTCTTCATGCTGCCTAGTAAGCAGCACTTTCTTCAGAAAAATATTGAGCTGCTGCCTGATGAAAGAGAATCTGTAATCAGGAGATTCTAGAGGAGATCAGAAATATTTTAGCCAAGGGCTTTATTGCACCTATTGTCAAGGTTTGGGGAAGGAGATTCTGTGCCAAAGGAGTGTGGAGAAAACCAAAACCAAAGAAAATACTTCTGATCTTCATCACTCTTCCCACATCTTTCCTCTTCCCACCCCCACCCCCAATACTTATTTTTCCTTGTGAAGGTCCAAGTTTCCATGAGCTCATAGTTCCCTCTCAGCCAGGATATATGCTGTGTGCACAATGGTTTCTGGGGTTTAAAACTGCTCTAAAACATGCTTGTGAAGCTCTGCCCCTCACTGTGATTTTAAGGACAGTATCTTCCAGGTGGTGTTACTGGTCTCCTTAAATGGCAGCCAAGCAGTTTGCTGAACTTTGTAAAGTACTTCTGGGTTTTTTACAATATAAACAGAAGCCTGCCTTGACCTATTTTGAACTCACTTCAAAAGAACACAGAAGGTTTCCGAAACCTTTCAGGAAGCATTTTAAGTGCAGTGCATTAAACTCGGCCTTCTTTATGGCCTTGTGTATGAGCACACCCTGATATCTTAGTGCAATACCACGTGCTTCAGGTTACACTGCTCTGAACCGCCTCTGCTGGGAATCAATGGATCAGCCTTCTCATCCTGCTCCCCATCTGCCCCCAGACTTCCTGGAGAAATTAAGGACCTAAGAAAGGGACTAAATCAATTAAATCCAAGCTAGCCTTCTTTAGAGAATGCTAGTGTCAGCTGGTGTCAGCTCCATTTTTTGTCCCATGCCAAATAAGACTAGATCCAAGCCTACCTTTAATGCACCCAACTTTCCTTCAGCATTGACTGAACATCTTCATCGCTCTGCTGGAGGGACAGAGAAAGCCAAAGGAACACCACTTACAAATGTAGCTGTTTCCTTGCTCTACTGAAGGAAGCTGCTATGGTGTTGCAACCACTGGGCTAAGGCCATTGGCCATTTCTATAATCTAGCATTTCTGTACCTGAACAGGAAATAGATAAGCATGGATGTACCTGGTCAAGTGTTTTTTAGGTTCTAGAGAGACATCTGGAGCCCCTATTGCAAGAAAAATATGAATGTGCTGTAATGTATCCAGAGAAGGGCCATGAAGAGAATCAGAGGGCTGGAGCTCTTCTCCTGTGGAGACAGACTGAGAGAGTTGGGGTTGTTCAGTTTGGAGAGCAGAAGGGTCAGTGGAGACCTGATTGTGGCCTTCCAGTATCTGAAGTGGGCTACAAGAAAGAAGGTGTTGGGTACTAACAGGACTAGAGAGAATGGATCCTAGCTAGAGGAGGGGAGATACAGATTAGATGTTAGGAAGAAGTTCTTCATCATGAGGGTGGTGAGACACTGAACAGGTTGCTCAGAGAGGAGGTGGAAGCCCCATCCTGGAAGTTTTTAAGGCCAGGCTGGATGGGGCTCTGGGCGACTTGATTTAGCTGAAAGTGTCTCTGCCCATGGCCTGGGGGTTGGAGCTAGATGATCCTTGAAGTCCCCTCCAACCCTGACGATTCTATGATTCTATGATTTTTGCACACAGTAAAGGTCCTTGCCAAGTAGTGCACACAGTTATTACTGGATTTGATCAGTAAAGCAAAAAGAAATTCAGGGTTGAAACTTGAAGTACTGCATAAAGTAATGAGTTAACTCCTAAGGATGATTTTCAGTTCTATTCCTAAATATCCAAATGTCCTCCTCTATCTCTGTGCATAAAAAAATGTACAAAGTAGACAGACATCCCACCCTGACACACACATATACAACATTTCTTTATGAGCAGAGATTTGAAGTTGTGGTTAACATTTTCATCTTATTCTGTGTGATACTGAAAGTTAACACATTAGAAGATACGGAGGAAATTATAATGATCAGGAATCATCTTGCTGTCCTACCACTGTGCTCTCAAAATTAAGACAATTTTCTCTAGATTGTGCCAGCAAAGGACAGAATAAGTGAGAACCACTTATCGCTGAGTGCTATTTCATCTCCCCCTCACTCCTTTTTTCTTAGATCCTCCTCCTCTTATAGTTTTTTCCTCCCCTTCCCTCTCATCTTCTTACAGGATACGAGTAACTGTCACTGAAGTCAAACTGAGTTAATAATTTCCTCCATTGGGGAACTCAGATTCCTAAAGCATACCCTCTGCAAAATCACACAAATATTTGCTTGCCTACTCCAGAGTGGGAATGAGCTCTGAGGGAACCACGTTGTAAGGCTTCTGGCACTTCATGGCTAGAATGAGCTCCGAGAGAACCACTTGGCAAGGCTTCTAGCACTTCATGGCTAGAAATTCAATTGGGTGGGGAAAAAAAACAAAACCTGGCATCCTGTTTCATGAAGTATTTTTATGCCTGGAGAATGAACAGTCATACATCACGACCCTTTAAAAATTGGTGTTATTATATAAACTATATGGTTTAGTGGAAAAGTCTTGTATTTACTTTGAGGTTTATTATCAGTTCTTTTTCTACCTACATTGCTTTGCCCAGGAAATTGTTCATCTACTTTCTGAAATGAAAGAATCATGCTGGAGTACAATGGGCACAAAGTTCTGTATTTACAGAAGCTATATTAACATAATTAGAAAATCTGTCAAATCAGATTGTTGTATCTGAGTAGTCCCACCTGGCCATGGTCTTTAGAACTTGTTAGGAATCTCCTTGAGTAGACATCCGAATGTGAACTCTGAATGTCTCTAGAGAGAAGATCCTAGCTAGAGTGTACTTTGCATTTCCAGGAGAGTGACTGTATCTTTATAGGTTTATTTACAACTTGCCACGTTTGTAAACCAGATACAGTCACCCTTTCTGATGGGAACTGCACTCTTCCCAGCACTCCACAATCTGCTCCTGTACTTCAAAGGAACTTATAAAATGTGGCAAACATCATTTATCTTGTTTGGCTTTTGCTAGCTATGAACACACTGAACTGAGTTTCCCACAACTGTGTTATTCCCAACGCCTTCTGAATCACGTTTCCACCCGCAAGAAGAGTTTGTGCCTGGTTTTCCAGCCGCTTAGCCAATCTCTCCCCTCAAGAAACCTTTTCTAGCCAAAACGTTTCGGTGTGATTACAAGACCTGCTCCTATTTCTATCCCATTTCCTTGCTTGCAGTACACAAAGGGTAAGCTGACGCAGGAGGACAAACATTTCTTAGTCATCTTGCCTACAATGTCAGTATCACTTACTAAATGTAGGTTAGCCTTGATCCCTTTATCAAAATAAAAGTCTCAGCTCCAGCTTTTAATCTGAGTTCTCCTTAACAACTAAGAAAGAACGCACTGCTTCTATAGGAGGACCACTCCAACTCTCTTTTTCCCCTAGAAGCTCTGCTGTGTGAGTTTATTGCACAAGTTGGGGTTTCAGCATACGCAAGTGTTCATCCTTTCATGGAGCACTGGAAGAGGCTGCCCAGAGAGGTTGTGGAGTCTCCTTCTCTGGAGACTTTCAAGGCCTGCCTGGATGCGTTCCTGCGTGACCCGAGCTAGATTATATGGTCCTGCTCTGGCAAGGGGTTGGACTCGATGATCTCTGGAGGTCTCCTCCAACCCCTAACATCCTGTGATCCTGTGATCCTGGAAGATGTGTAGGTTCCCACAAGTTTCTTAGCAATAACGATACATTGCTTGCCTCCAGTCTCTGCCCTGACACACAGGAAGCTCAGACTGCTGAGAGTGCAGCCTTGCTTCTTGGCTCACACTGCACCAACAGACCAACTACTGTGCCAAGCAGCAGAGCACCTGGGTGGAAGGAAAGAGAATCATGGAATCACTTCCATTGGAAAATACCTTTAAGATCATTGAGCCCAACCACTATCTAACTCTACCAAATCTGGTGCTAAACCATGTCCCTCAGCACCACATCTCTGTCTCTTTTAAGCACCTCCAGGGATGAGGATTCAGGCACCTCCCTGGGGAAATCTATTCCAGTGTTTGAGAACCCTTTCAGTGAAGAAGTTTCTTCTAATATCCAATCTAAACCTTCCCTGGTTCAACTTGAGACAAACCCAAGGCAGATGGATGTGCTGCCAGCTGCCCCACACTGTGATTGTGCTGCTCTGCCACACTGACAGAGATGACAGAGGCTGTAAAAGCTAGAAACTTGGTAGAGCCTTCAGTAATACCTGTGTACCTTGAGCACTGGGGCAAAATTTTTAGCTACGTCCATCTTGTGGAGGAACTCTTAAGAGAAGATGCAGCCCTTGATCTCAACATGAGCACAGTATTTATAGAGGCCAAATAACCATTAGGGGTATGCTCAGCTTCAGAAAAGGGAACTGTATAAAACTGAGGAAGCATTTTAAAAGGAATTCAAAGGGGCAGCTATAAGAATTAAGTTCCTACAGGCTGGATGTAGGTTGGTGAGACATACCATATTAGTAGCATAGTGCCAGTACAAGGGATGTGACTCTGTGGGCAAGGTGGTGTTGGGTTGAGCTTTGGATGTGATGACCTTAGAGGTCTTTTCCAACCTAATGATTCTATGATTTTACACCCCACCTTTTCAGAATGGCTTGAAGAAAGGTCCTAAGGTAACTAGCTTTGTTAGGTGGCAGAGCAAGGAAATGCACCAGAAAGAAATTTGAAAAAGCTGAAGGCATGTCCAAAGGGAATAAATAAAAAGGACCATAAACTCTGGCAGATTAAATGTAAAAAGGCAGTAGGGGTAGCTAAAAAAGGACTTTGGAGATTATTCTTTTTTTTTTTTTTAAATAAAACAAGAGCAGAAAACTTAATAGAGAGTCTGCAGGAACGGCTAAAGGACTGGGCTGCCAGAGCAATTACCTGCAAAGGCACTGAACAGACCTACAACTTCTTTATGCACTTCTTTTCAATGAGTGAGTTCTCCACAGTCAGCAGAACCCATAATATGTACACCTGAGTCATTATGTCTCTTTTGACATCAATGTAACTGCACAGTAGTAAGAGCTGTCTTCTTGACAAGTTCTCTGCTAAGGAAAGGGAAGTCGTAGCTCTCTATTTCTGCCTGCCTACAGCCTCAGTAATACAACAGGAAATCAGTATTCCTCCAGAAGAAACACGAGAGGGAATTGTTTCAGTGTGAGGGTGACAGAGCAGTGGAACAGGCTGCCCAGAGGGGTTGTGGAGTCTCTTTCTCTGGAGATATTCAGGATGTGTTTCTGTGTGATCTGGTATAGTTGATCCTGCTGTGGCACGGGGGGTGGACTAGATGAGCTGGGGTATGTTCTCTTCTGGAGAAGAGAAGGCTCAGGGGAGACCTTATTGCTCTCTACAATTACCGGAAAGGAGGTTGTAGCCACGTGTGGTTGGTCTCTTCTCCCAGGCAACCAGTGACAGAACAAAAGGACACAGTCTCAAGCTGTGCCACAGCAGGTTTAGGCTGGAAATTAGGCATAAATTCTTTGCAGAAAGAGTGATTGGCATTGGAATGAGCTGCCTGAGGAGGTGGTGGAGTCACCTGGAGGCGTTTAAAAGGAGACCGGATGAGGTACTTAGTGCCATGGTTTAGTTAATTGAAAGGTGTTAGGTGATATATTTAACTCAATGATCTCGAAGGTCTTTTCCAACCTGGTTAATTCTGTGATCTTTTGAGATCCCTTCCAGCCCCTCACACTCTCTGATTCTGTGACAAGATAATCTTTGAGGGTCCCTTCCAACCTGATGCTTTCTGTGATTATGTGATTCTGTGATTAGTTGTATCCTCCTCCTTTTCCCAGCTAAGTCAATTAACCTGCCAAAGGCAATCCTTGGTGGCTATTTCTTTTCTTGGTTTACAATCATTTAGGTACTCAGAAAGTAAACTTTTTTTAACAGCTTGTTGCACACACTTCTCAGAAATCAAAATACACGGGTTAAAAGTGCCAAAGTTCAAGCAAGTAGCATCTCCCGCTGTATAAAAGTACAGACAAAGCACACATCCACCCAGTTTCCCAAATCCTCATAGCAGAATGCAGGGCTCCTCTTTCACACCCAAAGCATTGCTACTGTTTGCTCAGAACTTCAGTTGCCAGCATCAAATTGATAAATTCCTCAGAGGCTCAAGTGTGACAAGAGTGACATTTCCAGGGTTTTTCATTGCTAAGCATCAACTTATTTTTCTCAAAGGTTTGTGACTAAATGTAATGGATGCTAAAAGGGATTTTACACCAAATGACTAAACACTGCCCCAAATCAGACGGCAAACTCAGAATCTCTTTGGAGGAGAACAAAATTTTTGTAGTTTTGGGTTTTTGCTGTGTGTTTGTTTGTTTGTTTGTTTTCCTAGCTCCAGTCTCGGAATTACTGAGTTGTTTTGAAAAAAGAAGAAAAAAAATGCAATTATAGAAGGGTAAAAAAAGGCATGGGTGGGATGCCACATCCTGAATGGAACCTTGCCACACCACAAACTTTGTGGTTAGAACTCTTCTTGGTTGTGCTACATGGAAAACCAGCTTTGTGCCCCCACTGTATCTTCCATGTGAGTGAACTAGAAAAGTGACCTGGGTTCACATGATTACCATGAAGCAGAAAATATTACTGCCATCTGACAGTTAGGAAAGCATAAAGGGGCTTTGTCCAAGAGTGCATCAACAGAGAGCATAGGATGAAACTCTTCTAGTCTCACATTTTAATCAATAGGGCAACAGGGTTTTTTCTCCCTTTCAGGTAGTGTTTACCTGCATAATCTTATCTCCAAAGCAGAAAAGCCCTTTGGAGGCCCGTAGCTGAAATACTGGTAAAGGTCAAAGGATAATGAGCTTTCTCACTAGAAAACTGCCTTGTTTTGTGTTCTATTGATTTTAAGTGCCTTACAGAAATATTAGAGAGTATGACTAAGACTAATGGACAGCTACTGAAGTTAGCTCCATCAAGCACATACTTCCTACCAAAAATAGCTTTGTAAAATAGAGATTTCCCTTACAGAGCCATTTATGACATGAAGAGAGCCCTGCATCCCCTGCTTTTATTTTTTAATTTAAAATACAAAGAAAGGAAGAAAAATCAGAGCTGTGGTAAAGCTGGGCTGATGGTGATGTTAGAATAGAAACATTGCTGATTATGGTCTTGCAGAATGTTTTGCACTGGAAGGGACCTTTAAAGGTCATCCTGTCCAACCCCCTCTGCACTGGGCAGGGACATCTTCAACTAGGTCAGATTGCTCAGCGACTTGCCTAACCTGACCTTGAGTATTTCCAAGGATGAGGCATCTATCACCTCTCTGAGAAACCTCTGCCAGTTTTTCACCATCCTCATTTGAAAAAAAATCCTCTTTGTATCTAGTCTAAATCTCCCCTCTTTTAGTTTAAAATCATTACCCCAAGTCCTATTCTCAGCAATGGCCCCTGATGAGAAGACTGTCCCCATTTTTCTTATAGGCCCCCTTTAAGTGCTGAAAGGCCTCCCCAGAGCCTTTTTTCCTCCAGGCAGCTCTCTCATCGCTTCTTTATAGGAGGAGTATTCCATCTCCTTGAGCGTTTTTGTGGCCCTCCTCTGGACAGTCTCCAACAGGTCCACGTCTTTCCTGTGCTAAGGACTTCAGAGTTGGACGCTTCAGGCAAAGTCTCACCAGCACAGAGTAGAGGGGTAGACCTGCTGGCCAAACTTATTTTCATACATCCCAGGACCTAGGATGTAACTCTTCTATGCTTTAATTACTCATCTGTAAATTCCAGACAACGGCACTTCCCTATTTCAGTCTGCTATTAGGAAGATAAAGATATTAAAGACATTTAAATACCACAGTGAAAAGGGCCATGCAAATAGCAAAGACAGAAATAAGTAAGACTCAGTTTCTAATGCCTTCCAGGACTTCTGAGTGTGGAGTGTAAGGGCTGAAATCAAAGAAGAAATGAGACAGAAGAGTCTCCAGTCTCCACTTTTCTGGAGGGCAATATATACTTTTCTGGAGGGCAATAAGGGGTGCTCAGTTTGCAAGATGACAACAAAGTCAGTGACTCTTCTGGAGCAGAAGATGGTTGGGTTATTCTGTGTGCAAGATGGATGTTTGAAAAAGCCTTGGCAGAAACCAAAGCACTTCCCTTTGGAACTGTGCCTACTGCTTTGGCTATGGGCAGGTGTATATTGATAGCTTCCTCTGCGAAAGGTGAGGGGTGTTTATGGGTTTCATTTAATACCTCCAACTGGAGATTAGTGTCCTATGATCACAGTTTAAACCTGTTTGTATGCTTCTGGCATTACAACCTCAAGAGAAGGGGGATAATGAGAGCCAGGTTTGCTCCCACTGGACGAATCACTTTACTGTCCTTTGCTTTTCTTTCCCTATTCCCAGTAGTGTCCTAGAAGGCTGCAGGCCTCAGGGAGGAGAGATATCATAGCATGACATCACTAACTCTCTGGAGAATTCAAAGTGGCTGTTGCTATCTGATGACCGAAAAAGGGCTTTCCTAAAATGTTAAGTCCCTTAAGACTCCACAACTTCAGTAACTCTGCCAGAATTTTCTTATGGTCTAAAAGGGAATGTTTTTGATAGAGGACTTGCACTGGCCTTACGACCAATGTGCTTTACATCCATACATTCCTTCACAGAATTACAAAAATCACAGAATGGTAGAGGTCAGAAGGAACTTCCAGAGATCATCTAGTTCAAGTTCCCTGCTAAAGCAGGTTTACCTAGATCAGGTTGCACATGAAAGTGTCCATGTGGGTTTTTGAAAATCTCCAGAGGAGAATCCACAACTTCTCCAGATGTGCTGGTCCTCCAGCACCCTAAAAGGAAAAAAGTTTTTCCTCATGTTCAGATGGAACCTCCTGTGTTCTAGTTTGTGCAAGTTGACCCTCGTCCTATCACTGGGCATCACTGAAAAGAGTCCAGCCCCATCCTCTTGACGTCTACCTTTTAGATATTGATAAGCACTGATAAGATCCTCTGTCAGCCTCGTTTCCTCGAGGATAAACAGCCCCACATCTCTCAGCCTCTCTTTGTCTGAGAGATGCTCCAGCCCCCCTAATCATCCTCATGGCCCTCATTTTCCTCTTGAGAAGAGCTGGTGGGGGAGCAGGCAGAATGCCTCACTTGCACTGGTCCCCAGAATCACCCTTCTGAAAAGCCAGGCACCCACAGAGCATGCCATTGTACAAAGGAGGATGCAGACACTCATCCCCAAAAGGGTTACTCAGATGTACTGCCACCCACTTCTCTCCCAACTAGAAATTTCAGGATCACAGGATATTAGGAATTGGAAGGGACCCAAAGAGATCACCAAGTGCAACCTCCCTGTCAGAGCAGGAGCAGACAATCTAGCTCAGGTCACACAGGAATGCATCCAGACAGGCCTTGAAAGTCTCCAGAGAAGGAGACTCCACAACCTTTCTGGGCAGCCCATGCTCTAGGACCTTTAGAGTAAAGAAATTCTCCCTTAAGTTGAGGTGGAACCTCCTGTACTGCAGCTTATATGCACTGCTTCTTGTCCTATCCCAGGGAGCAAGTGAGCAGAGCCTGTCACCCCTGCTCCTGACCCCTAGCCCTCAGATATTTATAAATATTTATTAAATCCCCTCTCAGTCTTCTCCAGACTAAAAAGTCCCAGATCCCAGCCTCTCCTCATCAGGAAGTCCCCTTATCATCCTTGTAGCCTTCTACTGGACCTTCTCCAGCAGATTCCTGTCCCTCTTAAACTGAGGAGCCCAAAACTGAAGTCAGTACTCAAGATGGGGTCTCACCAGGGCAGAGCAGAGGGGGAGGAGAACCTCCCTCGAACTGCTGGACACCTCGACCTGCTGCTTAATGCACCCCAGGATCTCTCTTGGCCACAAGGGCACATTGCTGTCCCATGGATCACTTGTTAGCCACCAACACTCCCAGGTCCCTCTCCACAGGGCTGCTCTTTGGCAGATCACCTCCTAACCTGTACGGGTGCAGTTTATTATCCTTCCCCAGGTGCAGGACTCTGCACTTATCCTTTGCACTAGTTTTATTTGAGATTCTAATTACTGTGCAAATATTGATTATCACTTAAAACGTGCAGCTCAAATGGACGACTGTCTCTGAATTGCTGTTACTGTAGTCACAACAAGTCCTACTTCCTTGTGAGATATGCTGTGAACTCACAAGGTTCAGAGACAATGGGCACAAGATCTTTCTTCTGGAAGCAGCCTGCAGTGTCCACTGGATAGAGGTTGAGTTTGTACCTTGTGTTCCTCAGAAGGAAAAAGATTCTCTTTTCCTCCTACACAGGCCATCTCCTAAAAATAAAAGGACAGAAATAAATGTTTAAACGTGCCAGCTGATATCAGCCTGTACAAAAACAAACAGATGAAAATGGGCATATTCACCTGGCTTAAATACCATCATGGGTCATTTTTGTCTCGTGTTTCCTGCTGCCTGACTCCCGGTACTCTCACTCTGTACTTTCCTCAGGTTTGTGAATTGCTCTCCAGAGGCACTAAACCCACTACAGGCATGGGTATTCCACCTGAATTTAGGCTGGCTGGAAATGGCCTAAAGCAATTAAAAAAACATAACTTAGAAGATAAAGACACAGAAAAAGAAAGAAATATTCTTCTTGTTCAACGATATTCTTTGCTCCTTGAAGACTTAATGTGGACTAACTGAAGGTCTCAGATTTCATGGGACACTGGCTGCATATATTATTTTATTAGGAGTTTTTCTTGCTGTTAATTTTCATTTGGGGAGCAGATCTTGGCAAACAACTTTTATACAATACATGGTGTATTTTTTTGTAGTATATTTTCTTGTAGGACTGGAGCACCTCTCCTGTGAGGGGAGGCTATGAGAGTTGGGGCTCTTCAGCCTGTAGAAGAGAAGGCTTTGAGGAGACCCTGGAGTGGCCTTCCAGCATCTGAAGGAGGCCTACAGGAAGGCTGGGGAGGGACTATTTACAAGGTCTTGTAATGACAGAATGAGGGGTAATAGGTTTAAACTGGCAGAAGGGAGATTTAAACTAGATGTTAGGAAGAAGTTCTTTGCGGTGAGGGTGGTGAGACACTGGGACAGGTTGCCCAGGGAGGTTGCGGATGTTCCCTCCCTGGAGGTGTTCAAGTCCAAGTTGGATGAGGCCTCGAGTGACCTGTTCTAGTGGGAGGTGTCCCTGCCTATGGTGGGCGGTTAGAACTGGATGATCTTTGAGGTCTCCTCCAACTTAAACCATTCTATGATTCCACAGCAGGTGTTTTGTCCAAAGCTACCCCAGAAGGGATTCTTTCTCTCTTTCCATGCCACGAAGCAGGCTTTATATATCCAGCAGTATTTCAAAATATTCCTCTAGTGAGAGAGAAAACATTTCTCTTCTTTTCTTTCTCAGTCATCACTCTTTTTTTAATTTAGCTTTTCTCTTTGGGATATAAAGCTGGTGTTTCGTTCTTACAAGCAAAAAGGAACAAATCTTCCCATGGGTCTAGATTCAACACACCAAAGTTTACAAAAAGTCTCCTAAACAATACAATTAGCTTTCCATCAAGCTAAACAAAGATAATGCAGACTGCAAAGATAAGCAGTCTGCGTAAAGAAAATAAATGAGCAATCAGATTTTAAGCCTCTGCCTGCCCATCTGTTGAAACCCAACGAGGCTGCTGCTGTCAATTTCTTGACTAATACAAGCTAATAATGCTGTGAAAGTGAGGAAATCAAGCTTCAGTTATGTGCTGCTTTTGAGCGGCGTCAGAAATAGGCAGGGAAGAGCATCCCGGCACAACTGTGTGAGCTGGAATACAGTTAAGCTGTCTCCAGAGCAAGCCTACACTTTCTTAGCGAGCTGAAGATTTAACAGAAGTTCTTGCCTGATAGTGCATCCCAGTAATGCCATCGGCAGTAACTTGGTGCCCAAGTGAATTATGAAAGCAATACGGCCACATGAGTACACCGCAAAGAAGAATAATTCCTTAGAAAATTACTTCAGAATATGCAAAGTGGTCCTGTGACACTGGGCTGCTCTGAGGTGGGAACTGTGTTCCACCTCACATTGAATGCACACAAAAGAGACAGTAAAATGAGCAGTATTTTAGTCTGCAATGCTGTACTGAGGGAGGAAGAAGCTTCATCCTAAAAAAAAAGCCCTGAGGCAGGAGACTAGTTAGGGTCCTAATAGTCTACCAGAAGCAAACACAGTGCAGAAGAGACTTGGAAAAAAAACAAACCCCAAACCAAACCAACCAAACAACAACAACAACAACAAACAAACAAAAACCCAAAACGCTTGGTCCTTGACAAATCAACTGGATGAGGCAGAAGCTCTCTCCCCTTCTCTAGTTCTATTACCTCTCAAGCTCTCTTCTCTTCCAAGTGTCCATTTACTAGAACAAATATCTGAGAAGAATATTCCACAGCTCTGCACTCCTGCAGTACTCCTTCTTCTTGCAGGAAGCTAGAAGCCAAAAAGGTCCTGACCCACTGGCAATGGGAACTGGTCATGAAACATCCTATGGTACCTTCAGCTGGAAGGGAAACATCAAATCCCAACTGCTGATGGCATTGCCTGTGCAGATTCCCTTCTCACTCCTCTGTCCAGCTTAAAAAGCATTCAGCAATCCTCGTTTTCTACACTTGCACTCTCCAGGCTGCTGATTTTCTGCTGTTTCTCATACCAAAGAGAAGAGCTTGTCAGCAACTCAATTTCTGTCACCTGCATACATTAATTGATTGGGAAGAGATTCAAAACATTTAAGAAAAAGTATCTAAGGCATTCAGAGAATTCCTCTGATTGTTAGTCCCAATGTTCTGACTCCAGGTAGTGCATTTTCAAATTGTTTTTTCTGCTGGCTGTAGTAAGGATTAATGCCACAGTCTTTATGTACAGAAATCCAAGGCGAATTAGGGTCAGTTTAAAACAGCACAGAAGGTGGCATTCTGGCACACTTCATTAACAAGTTTTCTGCCCCTTTTTATCCAGTTCCTACACCTGAGGCTGTTGGCGAAAGTGCTTGGATTTGAAGAGCGCTGCTCCCCCCAGACTTCCCCCAGCTGGTCCTAAGGTCCTTGACTGGAAGAGTGAAACACAGCCTGGGAGGCAGATGATTTGGATGAATAAGTGTAGAATGTTAATCCCAGATACTATAATTCACCATAAGTTTTTATTTGACTTATAACTCTAATAAAGGGAGCTCAAGTGGCTGAAGGATCTGGGGTTGTT
>VWYK01006428.1:0-15226 GCA_013399775.1 Semnornis frantzii | reverse complement strand
GAGCAAACAAGAAAATAAAGTAAGCTCTGAAACTTCAGTACCCCTCTCTTTCCTCAAAAGTTTGGGGATAAAAAAAAAAAATAGAGCAACATTAAGCTTTTCACTGGTTTGTCCTAAAGACAGAAGAATAAATTGAAACCTGAAGATCCCTAGGAGTAAAATCTTCTACTTAATTCTAGAGATGGGATTCCAACCCTAAACTGAAATCCTGACAGGTCACACTGGACATTGGACACTACCCCCCCTTGGGGTCTGGGNAAAGGTGTTATTAATAGCTTTGTACAGGTATATGCCCACTGCTGGCAGCTGAATGCCTCAGCCATGACTTTCAATTTCATTTTCTACAAGCAAAGAAACAAACAATTAAATAGTTGTAAAAAGATTCATCAAATTTACTACTAGTCCAAAACCAATACACAGAACTAATACAGCTGGTTAATGAATTATTAGTTAAACAACAAGGGGAATTTTCATTCATGCTTATGCAGAAGTAGGTTAACAGAGTGTGTGTATGCAGAGCATTATCGATTCGTTCCATTAGCCTTGCATCTTACAGTTTACAGTGCTTTTCAATGTCTGTCAGGTACCTCAGAGACCCACTAGCCTGGCTCTCAGCATCTTAGACACATGAAAAACAAAAAAAAGTAATCTCAGAAGAAAAAAGAACACCCCGAACAGAGCAAACAAGAAAATAAAGTAAGCTCTGAAACTTCAGTACCCCTCTCTTTCCTCAAAAGTTTGGGGATAAAAAAAAAAAATAGAGCAACATTAAGCTTTTCACTGGTTTGTCCTAAAGACAGAAGAATAAATTGAAACCTGAAGATCCCTAGGAGTAAAATCTTCTACTTAATTCTAGAGATGGGATTCCAACCCTAAACTGAAATCCTGACAGGTCACACTGGACATTGGACACTACCCCCCCTTGGGGTCTGGGCTGGGTTGTTGTTTGGGATTTTTTCATTACTTTTATTTTTAATGTGGAGCTTTAATTGTCTCTGTGTCATTGTCTACACGAATGTTTGGCAGCCACTTTAAAAAGTGCTTTTCCAAAGCACAGTTGATGTCCGTTGCCTGCAGTTTGCTCTGCTTTCCTGAAAGGCCAATTTGTGGCTTGTGGTAAGCATTTGAGGGGACAGTAGTAAAACAGACAGTCTCAGTGTCTAGCCTGCTTTAAGCAGGGTTGGTTTGAGATGGCATTTCTCCTCACACCAGACCTATACTAACCAGTCATCAGCTTAAAAAACAGAGAAAAGCCCAAGAACTTCCTGAGTAAATACTTATCAGTTGAAAGCATGGATCCAACCTGGTACTCACACATACATCAAATGTAGCCAGAGAAACCATTTCTAGCCTGGATAACAAATGTTAAATTAAGTATTTTAAAACAAAACTCTTTCAAGTTAAACCTCTAAATGTATTTAGTGTTTGCACTCTCCTGAGAACTTGAGCCAGGTCGCACTACTGAACTCCCTTGGATGTTTATTCCCAGGAACTTTCGGATAAAATGAGGTGACTACAGCACAGAGTTTACTGAAGCCATAACAAGTCAAGGGAAACATACTCAAATATTTTCTCTTGACTCTATTATCAACTTCAGCAAACTTTCTGATATTGATTAATAATAACATTAAACTTTATGTATATGACTAAATCCAATTTACTTTAGCATATGTCTCCAGTACAAGTTCCTTTCCTCAAAAAGAACCTTCATTACAGGCTAGCTACTGGCCTCATTTCTTATCCTTATAAATTCTTACCAATATATTATAAAATTATCTCTTTGCTACATTCAGGTCATCTGTCTTAGAAGCAATAGATATGAATATAACACAGTCTGCCTATCTTATATCTAGGGTAACAACATAAGCAGAAAGGCAGCAAAGTAAGCTCTTAAATCTTTCCAGCATCCATTAGTCCAAGATTTCATCTCACAAAAATGTAAGTTAACACAAAAAGTTGTCCAAGGTCTCATTTCAGAAACAAAATTGCCAAGCACACTAACATTGAGCACTGATTTCAATCTGAAAAAAAAATAACATTTAAACTGTTTTGGTCAAGTTGTATTATTTAACTCACATAATACCTTCATTAAGATCCACCAATCCTTCTCACATTATAATATATGATGAGGAAATCAGGAAGTTATTAATGAAAAACAGTGTGAATGGTAATGTAACTAATAGATTCTGTTTTGTGGTGCTAGAAGGCTGACTAATTATTGGTATTGTTCTTTACAACCTCCTGATTAGACTAATAATAAAATACCACATGAGACTTCATCATCTACTCCTCAATTCAATATTCAGCTGGCAATTTAGCTTCATCTGAATATCATTTTCAATAGCTCCTTTGGCACCCTTAGACACAACCTGGGCACCCACTGCATGCGTTGCGTATCCTATGTGAGGAGCGCGCAAAGGACTAGTTAAAGTGCAGCAGATTGAGTCCAGAGCAAGGAGGTAAGTATCATGCAGCTAAGGTGTGGCATACAAGCATGTGAAAAACAGTTTTAAAAGACCCAGATCCTCTAAGTTACTTGACAGGCAGAATTGTAGTCAGAAAAGTCAGAATGATACATGACCTTTTCCTCACATTTCTACTGTTTTGTGTACAGTGACCTAGCAAACAACACATTTTTTAAACAGTACGAACTAAATGAAAAAGAAGCTGCAGTAAGTGATAGTTAAAAGCAATGCAAAAGAAAAGGTTTTAATTAAGAAAGATTGGGAGGATCTTTGGTACCCAAATTCTCTGTTAATTGTCATTTTTTCACTCTTTGAAGAAAATAATTTCTTCTTCATCTCGTTCCATTCCACCACAGTGAACTTCAGCTCCATGGCACAAAATAACCAAAGGTGAAGATCAGTGGTATAATGTTGATAAAGAGCACCAACGTTTGGGAAACAGGTTTAAACCTGGCAGGTGATTAATGTGCCTGTAGGAACCGCAGAAGGGAAGGTTTGTCCATCCCTAGCTTACACGTCTCCAATTTCATTAATATTCTGGAAATGTTAGTATTTTAAAGAATGAGAAATGGATCAAACTGATAAAATCCTGATTTAAAAAAATACAGTTGGCAGTGGTGCATATGGTGTCTGCTGGGGACATTGTCCAGGCTGAATGGAGAAAAGCCACTGAAGCTGCACCGTGAGAGGTTTTATGTTTTGAGTAACTATCAGCACTGTCACTGAGGGCTGATCTGCAACCGTCTCCTGTGTCCAATTATCACTACCCATTTTGGTAAATGACAAGCTATCAGGACAAATCTGTCTTCCAGACTCCTTCTGGGTATTTAAACATAGCACAGTTCCCTGTTCCAAGCTAAATCTGTGGGCATAAGCACTATAAATGCAGTTTACTGGACTTACCGCAGGACTGCCTTTCTTCTTTTGAAGAAACCAAAAGCCTTTTTATGGTTTGAGTACAGTTTCTCTCCCTCTCTCNTTTTAAATCCTGAGATTGTTTGATCCTTTCTACACCACTTCAGGTCATGGAATGAAAGCAGGACTTCAGAGGAACCAGGTGAATCTAGTCACTTTCAAAGTGATTGTAATTTACAGCAATAAATGGGATTCTACCTAAATATGATTCATTTTCCCTGCAAACCAGCCCACTTGTACAACCAGGTCTCTTCAAACTACACTGTGTGATGAAGTGTAACTACTCTTCACTGGCACGTCTTGGGACCATCTTCACACAAATTTCTCCAGGCAAGTCTCTGAAAGATTTCTTAGATTTCATAGAGGAGAAGCAGCAGATTTCCCAAAGAATCCCCAAATCTGGATGCTTTCCCCTGGGAATGCCATCTCTGTGGACAGAGTGCCTTTTCCTCTACAGAACCATGGGTCTTCCCTCTTCATTCACTCCTGCTCTTACCCAGGAGATGAGGGAAACAACAACATTAAGATTTACCTCCTTAAATACTTTCCTGTGGATAACAGAGGTCTGCTTTTAAACACTCCCAATGTTACAACTGCCAGTCTTTTTTTGCCCCCTTGTTTTTAACAATTTTTAATTGTAACCTGTAATGCATTCATAATTAAGAGGTGCCTTAAAGATGCATGCAAAATTCAAGTGTGCAGTTAATCTTACTCCAGCCACTGGAACACACTGCCCCGTGCCGGCTGGCAGAAGCCGGTCCTAGAAGCACTCCTCACTGCTGCTTTCTGAAGTGGCCATGCTGGGGAAAAGGGGGGGATTTCTACATAAGCCTGACTGTTCTCAATGTCTTTGTTACACTCTCTTATGTCATTCTCCTACATTCCAATTAACAGTGTATAGAAGACATACTGCATCTTAGACAATCTCCATTTGTTCCTCAGCCAAGCAATGAGAGACGCTCCTTGGGAAAGCCTTCCTCACAAGCACTGAGGCAGATATCTCAGCTATCTTCTCAATATCCTCAAAACTACTGAGAAGATGATCACATCACAGTCAAGAGTTTGGTCACATCAAGGCTTTTGCTGTGTAAGTACAGTGAAGAGGCTCCAGTCAAAAGCAGAGCTCTAAACAACTCTACAACATGGAAGAGATCCAAATTAAGCTACCAAATTTACTCAGGAAGCCACAGAGTATCCCCAAAAAGGCAGAAAGGCAGCTGAAAGCCACTAATCCCCACAACCTCTAGGATGCCAAGTTCTGTGCCATTCCTCCTTAGATACCCAAGCAGATTGCAATGTTTGTTTTCCTTGAAGTACGTTTTCGACTTGAAAATATTTTCCAGAAACCTCTGCCCTTGCCAGGAGCAAGCATCTCAGTGTCTGTCAGGATTGGGGCTCAGTGCTCAGCTCCTCTCACTTTCTGGTGCTTCTTCCATGAAATGGAGAGTTACTGCTTCTTCCCAGCCCTGTTAACCTTGTTTATTTAGATAGAAAACTTGTTGGGAGAGGAACTGTCTCTCACCATATGTATGTAGAGTACTTTGAACAATCAGGCCTTTGCCTCTCCAGGCACTATCAACGTTTAAGTAAGAAAGCCAAGTGATGATATTCTTAGAGAAAAATGCAGGGAAAAGAACCTAAAAATCACCAGAATTGACATAAAATTCTCCAGCAGATGGGGGCCTAGCACTCCCTGAGGGCCCTGCTTATGTGAAGACCAGTTACTTGTAAACATTTATAAATTCTGGCAAATATGTACAGACTTTTGCAGAAGTAATTGCATTCCCCTCCTCTTGCATCAGAGGCAGCTGGTGCCATCTGAAACACAACCCCATCCTTATATCCTATCTATACACATGTATACATCTGTAAAATGAATTATCTGCTGATGTGGTGATGGTAAGGAGAAAAAAAACCAAAAACACACAAACATGTAAAGATGGTTCTAAAAATCACTATTTTTGATGGAAGTATCACCGGTACAAGACTCAGATTACTTCTGCTCTCCCAGACAAATTAAGTCATGTTGTTCATTTAGGTAGGGGCATTTTAGCTGGAGGTTTACCTGACAAAAATCATGAAAATCTGTTTTCCAAAATACAAAATGACGAGTTACAGTGTCCCACTCAAGTGTTTTAAGTCATAGGCCATTTGTATGTGTAAAATACAGTGGTTGCTGAGCATTGTAATAAAGTAACAAAAATCAGATTCAAATTATCAGACTGCAAAAAAAAAAAAAAAAAAAAAAAAAAAAAAAAAAAACAAATTAAAATTATAAAAAAGAAAAAAAAAAAAAAAAAAAAAAGCACAAATAGCAAATATCAGCCTGTCACACTGAATAACTAGAATATTATAGAAAGAGAATGATTACAGTTATCTTTATCAAGAGACAACACTTCCTAAATAAAATCAGTCCTTTAAACCCTTCTATGGCAACTACGCTAGCACAAAGGACATCCAACAGGATCACGGTGGGAAAAGCCAAAGGATACACAAAAAAGGCAAAGGAAACCAACTGGCATGAGACACTCAGCTCCCATTTGCTGCCCTGAATATTCCTTGTCCTGCCCAAAATCTGTGGCAATGAGGTTTTCATCAGGGCATAGGCACTAGACACTCACCTATGTGTATAAGCCTACGTGTAATAGCAGGCTGTGACCAGAGCCTGCTGACAGAATATAGCTACAGAATACAGATGGCTCACAAAACTCACTGTAGAATCTCAGAACAAAACTTCTGTCTCCATGTATTTAGGAATATTAATATATAATAATGACAGTAGATAAAAGCAGCCAAGTAGTTTCCTTACACTACTTAGCGGGGGCTGTTTGCAAGCTCGCCCAAAGTGCCCAGAGAAGCTCTGAATGGTTTGCAGGGCTGCATCATGAAGCTGGGCTGGCAGTCTCTCAATCACAGAGCTGCTCCCAGGCATCAGGTATCTCCTGATTGAGCTCAGCCCTTTCCAGCACTGATAAAAACAAACTTTCCAGTACCCATCTCTTGATTCTGTACACTTTCCAGGCCCACATCTGCAGGTGCCCTGTCAGCACAGCACACAACGATCCATCAGAACAACAGGTTGTTACTTCCCTGTTTGCATTTCTAGTCCTTGCAGTGCACTGGAGGCTGCTGAGGGTTTGCCAAAGCATTTACTGTGATCTGGAAAGAGGCACCTTGATTAGAGAGGCACTGAAGAGCAGTGATAGGCGTCCTAGACTCTAGAGTGCTGAAGTGTGAGGCATGATGGTTGCTTCCCCTTTTCCCACCAAGATGAAGAGGAAACACACTTGGAGCTTCTAAAGTACAGTTTTGCTTAATTACACTGCCTGATGACTTTAAAGCACTATTTGCACACAAACACTGCAGAATCAAACAAGAACAAGCTAGTTGATAAAGGCAGCTATGCTTCTGGGTTTGAATGCCCTTCAGGACAGAAGTTACTTACATTTGTTTTGAAATGTGGCATCTGAAGCTATGCTGTACACTTGCTCAATACCTGGGTCCAATCTGGACTGCAGGCTTTGCATGAAATTCAGTGGCACCTTAGGCTATTCAGAGAGCAGCTCCTCCATCCCAGAGAGAGAAGATTCCCTATAAAGCCAAGGAGAGCACCTAATGTTGTCCTGCTTTGGGTCCAGATTGCTCTAGTGAGACTCCCTTAGTGAAACATAGTCAGTGTGGCTCTAAAATACACTAAGATCTGCGTGCTCCTCTTGGCTGTTACTTAACCTGCCAAGATGCTGGAATGAGAAGGCAGCAGAGGAGAGGAAGGAAAGGGATGCAAATAGCCAGTATCTCTTGGTGAAAGAGGGCTGTTGGAGCAGGGATCAAGGACCATTTTCCTGGAAAAGATGCAGCTGCCAGAATGGTTTGAGCAGCTCCCGTGCTGAACAGCAAAGAGTGCAGCACATGAGAAGCACAGTAAGAGTGAGCATTAGAGGCCTGAGGGGGAGCGCAGGTAGGAAGGATGATATAAGGAGCAAGGGAGGGCCAAGGAAGGAAAAGCAGCCAGAGCAGGAAAGACTGCCAGGAATCATGCTGATCACTTATTTTATAAGCAGTCTATAGTTCATAGTTACAGGCTGTGCTTCTATAGGCAGGCAGTGATGATGATGGGAAAATTTGTACTCCAGCTATACAGCAAATAAGACCCTTGAATGGAATCATCTGTAACTTACATCATTCATTTGCTGTGTAATAATTCTCTCCTGCAGATTATTATACTAGAAACTATTTTTTCTATTGTGGGTGATTCTTGGAACTTGCTTTCTGGATTACACATACATGCTGTTTAGGTCCAGAGAATTGTTCTCTCATCTTTATTTCCATCTTTACTTCCTATTCCACGTGAAGCTGGCATTAAGTGACTTTACAAAATGAGGAGGTTATATAGGAGGCTATATCACACCACAGTTCAGTTGTAAGGACCTTTAGGAGAGCCACACAAGAGTGTTGTTCATTTCCACTTGTTCTGTTTAGGAAGGTTTAAGATAACATTGCGAAAGACATGCCTACTCCCATAAAACGCTAGAGGGCTGGGATGCCATCTCACACGTCGGCAGAACAGTAAATACAAAGAGCCCTACTATGGGAATATGAATATTCACTAGCAACAGAGGGAGGTGAATTGTTATGCAAGTGGCAATATGCACTGCATACAGTAAGATTCCTCTTGTTTCACTTTAATGCACAACGTTCCTTTGCTTTTAGATGGATGTTTCTGGATATACCTTGCATCCTTAGCATTTTTATAAAGTCTGACAGGAAGTGATTTAGTGTTTTAAAAACTCTGAACACCACACTCTCACTTATTACATTAATCAGTTTGTTACAAACAGCAAAGAGAAGGCACAGTTTTCTACCAGCTTAAATACTTTTCTCTGCAGAAAGTAATAAATGGGTTAAATACAAATAGGAAAGCTTAGCGAGGTGAAAAGTCTTCTACTTGAACTACAAAGCTGATGCGATTTTAAACTGACCTAATACTATCCAAAGTCTGACTGTTTCAAAATCTCAATCATAATGTATGTTAAGGTGTCTTACAGCATTAAAGGTCAGAAAACAGGGTTAGAAATTTCTGAAAAATGTGTTAAGGAGATCCTCCATACTCGCTTTTGGTACTCATGCCAGCTACTACCTCCAGGAAGAATTTAAATATAATAGAAACAACTCCTCCACTGGCAGAGCTGATGGGAAAATGTCCACAAAAAGACATTATTTCATCACTTGGATGTAGTAGGAAAGCAGAGTTTGAATTCAGCTTATGATTACTGGATGGACCTCACATAAATAAACCACTGAGAAAGGGCTAATGGAAGGGAATAATCTCACCAGAGGAAGTAATACAGAAAAAAAGCCCAAACTAAGCCATTACTAAAATGCATTATATTATTAACTGTTACCACGTAGTATGACAAGGCAAATAAGGAATAATTTAACTGAAGCATTTAGCTATTTCTCCTGCTTGCAACTGTCTGCAAATAGGCTCCTGTTATTATTATTACTATTACTCTTCAGAGTTGCTCAATGAACAGTGTATTGAACACATCTCAGCATATAACGCTTGCAACTGCTCACAGAGCATATTCCTTAGCTAATTCATTAGCTGTGGTTCAACATTTGCACTGCAGAACTGTCTGGCTAAAGCACAGGATGAAGTTTATGTTCCCTGACTGGCTAATACAAGCTTATAAACAATTTCCATCTCTGGCAAGTTGCAAAAATAATTTTGTTTAATTTAATCTTGCCTCTTACATTCAACAACAGATTTTTACAAACCTTCACTTTGACAATCCCCCAGCAACAGAATTTTTCATTGAAGATCACAACATCTACATTGGTGAAAGTGACACCCTACAACCACACTGTGGTGGACTTTAGTCTCTTTACGTTTAAGTTAATAATAAAAATAAGCCCCAAGAAGAGGCTTCAAGTGTCTTTTTGTTGTATTAGAAGACAGCAAGGAAAAACACTAAATGGCACTAAACCCCAAAAGCCACTTATGTTCCATGTTCTGCACACAGTAGCAAAGCATTCAGAAGTGAGGCAGATAATATTCTACAGAGATGCATTAGAATACTTCTCAATTTAAATTTCTCAAGACCTCCATTACAGCAATAAAGCTCACCCCAGTAATTTTACCCTTCTGAATAGGCTGAACATTAACTTAATCAGAATCAAACCACTGTGTGAAGCTTAGAAAATAAGATTTAAAAAGAAATCAATCTTAAAAAAAAACCCAAAAACCACCATAGATAAAATAAAACTGCTGTGCAGAAGCAACATCCAATAACAAATATAAATTTTCTGCTATTCTTTCCCAAAACTATGACTCAGACACAGGGTAAATTAATGTTTGAGGTTTAATTAATTAAATTACTGTGATTTTCACCTGCTGCTTCAGTACAATTAGTACTGTAGTCACTGTAAAGCAACTGTCATTTGATTGAGGGGGACTGCAGTCCATGACACTGTGATACATAACTACAGAATTCTGACATTTGATTACTTGTTCCTGAATTAATTTTATTCAGATGCTTGTAATAATGCATATCTGCTCTTCTTAAAACTCCCAGCCCATTTTCAGAGCTATTAGTCTTCAAATGAAAAATAGAAATGTTGATTTGAGACCTAAATTGGGAATTTAAGAATGACATTGGTCAGAAAACACAGAATCATAGAATGGTTTAGGAAGGGACCTCAAAGATCATCCAGTTCCAGTCCCCTGCCATAGGCAGGGACACCTCCCACTAGTACAGGGCACTCAAGGCCTCGTCCAACTTGGTCTTGAACACTCCAGGGAGGGAGCATCCAAAACATCCCTGGGCAACCTGTGCCAGTGTCTCACCACTCTCACTGGAAAGAACTTCCTCCTAACATCCAGTCTAAATCTCCCCTCTGCCAGTTTAAACCCATTGCCTCTTGCCTCATCATTGCATCCAACCTGGCCTTGAACACCTCCAGGCAGGGAGCAGCCACAACCTCAGTAACCCTGAGGTTGCCACAGCAGCCCTGGGCAACCGATGCCAGTGTCTCACCACCCTCACTGCAAAGAACTTCCTAACATCTAGTTTATATCTCCCCTCTGCCAGTTCAAACCCATTGTCTCTCATCCTGTCATTACAAGACCTTGTCAATAGTCCCTCCACAGCCCTTCTGTAGCCCCCTTCAGATACTGGAAGGCTACTACACGGTCTCCTCAAAGCCTTCTCTTCTCCAGGTTGCAGAGCCCCAACTCTTGTAGCCTGTCCTCATAGCAGAGCTGCTGCAGCCCTCTGAGCATCTTTGTGGCCCTCCTCTGGACCCGCTCCACCAGTTCAATGTCCTTCTTGTGTTGGGGGCTCCAGATCTGCACACAGTACTCCAGGTGGGGTCTGAGAAGAGCAGCAATATATATCACAGCAATGCCATTGCCAGTCACAGCAGGTGTCATTGCCTACTGATCCTCTGTGGAAGGGAAAGAGGACTATACTTGCTGGTCCTGTTGGGACCTGCATAGATCTCATTGATACACCACAATCCCTGACACCTTTTAGACTGCAAGCATGTTCATTATATGAGCTGGGTATGCTTTTAAGCAAATGAAATGTTTATTTCTTTCTGCAGACAAACTAGCATTTATTAGAGTTGTTCCAGTGAAAAGAAACCATCACAGACTTTCAAGAGTCATGTCACTTCACACATTTTAGAAACACAAGTGTCCCAGTGCTTATTTTACTGTTTGAAATTTGGTGGCTTCTATTTAAGAAGGGCACAGCAGTAGAGCCAGATAAGGGGAACAGAGTTGTGCTGCAATCAGCAATACTACTTTTTTTTTTTTTTTTAAACTGAAGCTCAGTTTTTCAATATTCTAATTCTCTTGTAATTTCCATAAGAGTTCTATACTGAGCAAATAAAACCAGAAGTAAATCTGAACACTATTTTATAAGATGTAAAATTAGGAATTTAGAAATTGCTTCTCTTCACTACACCTCTACTTTTAGAGATACAGCCATGTCTTTTGAATAGGAAGCTATTCTTCCTCTCTTTCCTTCCCTTTGGGTTGTTTTTTCTTTTTTTTGGGGGGGTTGTTTATTTGTTTTTTTGTTCCTGGTCCACACACACATGTACATGGCCCAGTATGCAGCAACACACCAGTCTGGAGGTGAAGAACTCGCTCCTGGTGTGCAATGGCCACTTTTCTGTTGGCAGAAGACTTGTGAGCTATGGTCAGCCATTATCTTCCCAATCTGGAAACAAAATGAGTTTTGTAACTGGCAGGGTCAGGCTGCATTATTTCAAGGTGTGCTGGCTTGAGCTAATTGGAATATTTTTTAACAGAGAAAATTATACTATAGGCTGTGAAGGAAAACAATGATGATGTCTACTTCACTCATAGGCTTGNTTCTAATCCCCCCTCCAGCTGATCCTCCAAAATTCTCCTTGCGTGTAAGGCAAACCTTGGGGTAAGGTGTGGGGGTGGGGAGAAGGTGGAAGTGTGGTTGGGAGCCCCTCCTGGGGTCTCTGATTTCTGGGAGGGGAGTTGTGTTTCTGCATTACCTTTACCTTGTATATTTCTGTAACTATTCCTGTATATAGTGTATATCTCTGCTTGTATATTGTGCTGAGCTGTAAATAGAGCTTCACCTCTTAACTTCCAGCCATCTGAGTTCTAGTCTGGGTCATTTTACAAGTGTGGGGGGGCAGGGAACTCCCAAACCATCACACAAGGGAAATTATTTGATAAACTTTGCAAACATTTTCCCAGGTTTCTGGTTATCAGACTACTGTTCAATATGTTGTTTTTTTTTCTTCCCCACAGTTTAAATAATTTATACATCTTAATGATATGACAAAGACTCAAGTTGACAAAGAGTTGCACAAAGCAAATCCTGGTCACTGTTTCAGTTGGTAAGCAGTTATTCTCTGATGTTTTATGTCTCCTTCATGCTAGGCTTTTTGCTCTAAATGCCATCAGAATGCCCAGCACAAAGTGCACTTTTGGACATGAAAATCCCTCATGTTTATGAAAGTCTCTTTTTCTACATATAATCAGAGCAGCAGACAGTATAGGCTGGATGCCAGATTTCCCTGCTTCCAGGTGAGTCTCCTATTCCTTAACCTGTGTTCTTGAGTCTCTTCTCCAACCTTATCCTGATGGCAAGCATGGATGTGGCTCTCCAGGCCCATTTGCCTAACATAAGCCAGACAGCTGAGGAACATCATCACCAGCACCTTATGCAAAGACAAGCAAGTAAATTGGGGCCATAAAGGTATATGTGGCCACTCCAAGAAGCAGTCAGGCTGACAGTTCCACACCAAGGTTAGTCTTTGCCTGCTGACCAAAGCAAAGACAGAATTTACAGCTCCTTATTTCTCTACCCTGTGACTAGGCTGGTAGGTTCCCTGCAGTGTTCTAACTACCACAAATCCCATTTTGAGAGTGGTTAAGAAGCACAGCTGAGCCAGTCCAACAGCTTCTCGTGTCAAGATGAGCAGCTTTATTGGCTTCCTTCTCTTCCTGCCTTATCCTCTCCCAGCTCTGCAGGCCCTCCATCTCCTGCATTTAAGCTTATCTGACTCCTCTGTGGGCCAGGTCAGGTTATTCACCTGGCAAAACACTGTGGGGATTTGTCTGTTGGTTTGCCAAGGTAGCTTTCAGTTTCTTCAGCAAACTGAATCAGTTCATGGAGGGGTTCAAGATGTGCCACTACAAGGCATGGCTGGAGGGAAACCACCTTGACAAGAAACATTGACCAAACATGCTGGCTGGCAGCCCCCTGAGTCAGCACCATCCATCACTCAGCCTTCCCTCATTTCTTCACAGTCCCCCCACAAGTCCCCAACTCACTCCTCTCTCTACTTTGGCATCACAGAGACATGACACAACCATTAGTTTGATCGATGTCTAACTGACCATTTCTAACTGGGTTAGAAATGAGCTGATTCCAGCCAAAACCAAAGAAATCCTTTTTATAAGACCCAATGACTTTGCAAAGAGATGTTATAGAGTGAAGAGAGAGAGTTAAATAGGCACAACCTCCAGCTGGAGTTACAGAGTGATCCATTTGCTCTAGATCTGAAGCTGCAGTCCCAATTGGGACAGAATAAAAACAAGTATCACTGTGCCACCCTCCCAGCTGCCTCCCACACAGAAGGAGTAGCGATGAAGATGCTATGTGGGACTGAGCTCAAAATAATATTACCTCGCCTGACCAGTTTTGACATGTTTTTCCATCTCTACCACTAGAAACCATAAAATATCCAACAATTACCAATAGCTAATACGGCAAATTACATTCTTCTTGGCAGAGTAAGCACCGTGGAAAGGTACACTGGATTTTATTTCACAGAAATGTGGATCCATACACTTGTGAAAATTCAGTTGAACTACAACTAGCTCTTGCACTAGCAGCTAGGAGCAGGTTTAAATACCCAGGAAAGCATCCCTAAGCAGAGAACATTACTTGCTGTTTCAAATGTTGATAAATGTGGCTGAATTCTGAAAACTGTGCTGACAAATACAAATTTCTGTTATGTCCTAACTCTGAAATGGGCAAAACTATGCAGCTTTGAATTAAAAATTGTCATCTTTCTTAGATTGTTTATGTTATAACTTACATTCTGCTCCAATGTTATTTAAATATAGCAGAAAAATGCATTGGTATGAAAGAGTGTATACATAAGTGTATGTACACACATATACATATCTGCATATGTGTATATATATATTTCAATCCCAAACTGAAAACTTAACTCTTTAGACTGCTGAATATTTTAAGTGGTACCAACTGTAAAGCTTTGGTATTATGGATGATATTTAAACACTTAGTGCACTAATTCATGTCAGATACACAATTATTGGAAAGCATAACAGTTCTGAATGTTTAGTCAGATAAGAAGCCTAGTTTGGATTTAGATGTAAACGACCATGGACACTTTTCCCCCCCTCTGTTTTAAAATATTTTTAAAACTGCATTTTTAGCTGCAGTTCACAGGATTGCAGGATGTCAGGGGTTGGAAGGGACCTCTGGAGATTACCAAGTCCAACCCCCCTGCCAGAGCAGGACCATATAATCTAGTGTAGGTAACACAGGAAAGCGTCCAGACAAGTCCTGAAAGTCTCCAGAGAAGGAGACTCCACAACCTCTCTGGGGAGTCTGTAAGTTGCTCTTCTAATACTCTGAGTACATCAAGCTTCTCATCTCTCACTGAAGACTGAAGTAGTTTCCAACTAGGAATCCTTTTGTGGGGTAATAACTTTTGTTTCTTAAGTGATGTGGTAAAAGAAACAACTTTTTTTTTCCCCCCACAAATTTGTAGCTGATGTGAGATTTCAATGGAGGCCTGGGAAATTCCCAGGGAATCTATATGTTTTGGCAGGTTTCTGACTACCACAGGAAAGCCTGGACAGATTTATAATGCAAAATTCTGCACATTTTCTTTGGCAGTGAACACGGGATTTAAGCATTTTCTGTCATCACAGAATCCATGAAAAAAGAAATTTAAAACAATTAATGTAAATTCTTTAAAAGAGAAGGAACAAATCAACTAATAAATCTTTGCATTTGACAGCGAAAAACCCCAGGAAATTAGCCTTCTATTTTTCACTGTTGTTTCACCTAAAATCATTCTCTGATGTGAGAAGTTATTCCCTGATGTGAGAAGTTACACAAATGCTTCTTCTGGCATAAGGAAACAAAGGCAGGGCAGGCAAAAGGGAGAAGCCCAAAGAAGAAAGTTGCCATCTTCAGTGACAGCAGTGGCTTACACCTGCTAACAGTGTCTCTTGAGAACAGCAACTTCTTCCTGCTCTTCCAGTTTCACAGGCACTAATTTTGTATGTTATGAGTCAGAGAGATGAAAAG
>VWYK01006409.1:0-10495 GCA_013399775.1 Semnornis frantzii | reverse complement strand
GGAAGGGACTTTAGACAAGGGCTTGTGGTGATGAGAGGGAATGATTGAAGCCTGAGGAGGGCAGATTGAGACTGGAGGTTAGAAAGAAATTCTTTCCAGTGAGGGTGGTGAGACACTGGCACAGGTTGCCCATGGAAGGTTGTGGATGCTCCCTTCCTGGAGGTGTTCAAGGCTAGGCTGGATGATGCCTTGAGCAACCTGGTCTAGTGGGAGGTGTCCCTGTCCATGGCAGGAGTTGGATGATCTTCAAGGTCCTTTCCAACCAAAACCATTCTATGAATCTTTAAATCTGTGAACCTGAATCTTCCCAAGCTACAAACCCCCCTGGTAGCTAGCTCTTTCTAAACATGCAGAAATATGATGAGACAACAGCAGATAATCTTGGATTTTTAGGGAGAATGAGTAACAAATATTGAACTCCAGAGACACTCACATGTATCTGTCTGCTTGATTTGTCATTTTCTAAACTAGCTGCCCAAATGTTGAGCTTTTATGAGTGGGTGGGTGGTGGTTTGGTGGTTTTTCAACCAATGTTTTTGTTTGTTTGTTTGTTTGGGGTTTTTTTGAGGGAGGGTGGAAAGGCAAAGGAGAAAGGGGTTAGAATAAGTTGAAATTCCCTTTTTCTATCTATATCACCAACACCTACAAACTTAAACAGTTTTTTGATTCTGATCTTGGCTATTAGTGTATGGGGTGGTTTTACAACTGCCCTTTTTCACAGGATCACAGAACAACCCAACTTGGAAGTGACCTCAAAAAATCATCTGGTACAGCCTTTCTCATTAGAAAGTTTTAAGCTGAAATGTTTCCTGGGCAATCCTTTGAGGGAAGTAGGTTTGTATATGAGGGAAAAAATGCTTTTAAATTGAATGCTACAGCTACTGCTCATCCTGAAGTCAAACAGCAGTGTAGGCCATGCTCCATCCTGACGGATTTCAGAAAGTATGAATGAAATATGAATCTTGGACATGGGTTATGTTGCTCCTATTAACTTGTGCTGGCTACTGATTAAGCAATTTCTGTGCTGGTCACTTCGATTAGCCTTGACTGTTTGGGGAAAAAAAAAATCAATTCACTCTCCTGGTTTTAATTTTGATAATTCAAATTTGCAGCTTTCTTCATCTGCTTTGTTTGATGTTAAACATAAATCAAGGTTATAGACAAAACCAATTCGTGAATGAAAAGTTTCCATTTTCTTTTCTTTTTTGGCTACAACTACGCAAAGAAATCATCATTTGGGCAACTAATATGCCTAAGTATCCTTCAAAAGGAACTGTGATGTATTGGAGCTGTTCAAACGTCCTCACAAATCATTTTGCCTTACAGCTTTGATCCTGAAATATGTGAAATGATGTCTGATTTATGCCGCTGATCCTTCTTTTAGATAGTTAAGTGTTCTTGCTTAATGTTATTAACTAAGTTCAAAGCAGCAAATAGGCCATCCTGGACTGAGAGCATTTGAAAAATAGCAGGCAGTATATACAGTGTATGTTCTTTAGTGATTTCCTCTTTTTGTGCATAGCAGGCTACTGGAACTTTCTTCTGCTCACATCTTCGGTTAAAATGGGTTTGGGTTTGTGGTTTGGTGTATTGTGGATTGGGTTTTTTTCTCATTTGGTTTGGGCTGTTGGGTTTTGGGGTTTTTTGGGTTGGTTTGTTTCTTTCTCTCTCTTGATAACTTTGGGGATTTCTTTTCAATGGGATGTTTTGGAGGAGTAGGCAGAAACAACCTCAGGACAATATGGCAAAATGGAAAAAATATCAGTGTCTCCCATAACTTAGAAGGCTTGTCATGTGCTCTGCATGGTATAAAACAAACTGTGTGACCCAGGTGAAATAGGACAGGAAAGAAAAATGTCTGAGAGTGTAACTCAGTGGATCCAATTCATACTCTTAAGGAACAGAATGAGCAGACAGTGGATCCAATTCATACTCTAAGGAGCAGAACTTTTAATGAAAAACTATCAACATGTTGTGATTTCTGTCTTAACAGGCAAAAGGAAAGGGATGAGGAAAACTTTGGATTCTAAAATATTTGTCAGTAGGAATATTCCAAACTTGTATCAGAATGCTGAAGTGCAAATTTCTCCAGGCATAAGGGTTACTTAGGAATCACATCAGCTCTAAATATAGTAAACCTTTTAATGGAAACGTCATACAGTTCAGGCACAAGATTTAGGGATTTCAGTATGTTATGTGAGCTTTATAACCAATATTATTCTTGTGAAATCTGAGTAGGAAGTATTAAATCATCGTTTCCAGTCTGATTATGATCCTTATTGAAGCAAGGAGAGACATCTTGGTCACCTGCTGCTGGAGAAGAGCTATTAGCTACAGAGAACTTCTTGCCAAGACTATGTCTTCAGCTACACCAACCCCTAAGAATCAGGCTTCCAGATGTAAGACTGAAAACAAAGATTAAATTTTAACATGAGGTATCATTTCAGTACCTCTCTGGCTGCGTTGACTCTCATATCTGGATTTGAGAGTTGAAAGTTGACGTGATCTTGTCCTCACATGCCTCCTTATCTTCTGAAGTGGTTTTATGTCCCTCTGTCCTCACATACACGCTCTTGGAGTTGCAAATGTAAATGTGTACAATGGCTTTTCTGGAGTTAGCCCTCTCTGATAAGTAACAGTGGCTTTTGTTGTTTGCAAGTCATTGTGTGTGGATGGGTTAGGTGATGTCAGAGACTGTTTCTGGAGCTGACTGCATTGGACACATCATGGTTATTGACCTTAGCAGACCAGCTGACTCTTCCCATCCTAAATTCCTTCCTAGGGTTTTTTGTAAAGCATTATTCCGAGTGCTGGTTTCACGTCCATGTGCTTAAGCTTGCTGTTCCTGTTAGCCTACAAGATTTTCACAGGGACCACTGACAGCAAGCCAGTAATACAAATGAGGCAGCTTTGACAGTTTTGGCCTCATGAAACTTGCCATCAGTTCTAGATAACTGCTGCTGCTAGCAGCAAAAAGTATGTGTACGCTTCTTGGTAAGGAGCTCAGTCACTGCTGAGTTCTGGTACTCCAGCTGGTCTCTTTAGATGCAGTTTGGCCATCTCTGCGTAATGCTGCTTCACTCGTCACTGAAGTGTGAGCTGAAAGATCCTGTGTTGCTTGGCACTAACTGCTGGGTCCATCTCCTCTTTCTCATGAAACTGAGGCTCTCCAAGCGTTGACCTCAATCTCAGTTTTGAGGTTCTGCTTTGTTTTATAAGGCTACACTGCTAGCCCTTTTCCTTGTCGAGCAGCTGTGAAATACACACTGACAGATACCTCTAGGATTGGGGGTTTTTTTTGTGCTTTTCTGAGATCCAGTCCTCAAAAGTATGGCCATTGGATCGCTTTGGAGAGAAGACCAGATGGGCTACTGCTAGGTGTGGAGTTAAACCCACTGTTTCTTGATGCTGAGCTAAACCAAGATGAGTGTGCTGCAGAGGTGTGGTCTTACCACACTAGTAAGAGCTGGAAGGTTCCACATCAGCGAGAGAGGAGCTGGTTAAAGTCTGTCAGTGTAAAATATTGAATTCCCTTCTTTTTTTTTTTAATTATTATTATTATTTAGTTTTTCTGCTGTGAGAATTGCTTATAAAGTTTGCAGTCTTCAAATTATTATTTGTCTGGAGAAGTTCCATTTGAAAATGAATGGGACAATGGAACCAAAAGTAACGCTACAAATATTTAAATGAATACAAAAAATCTTTCTAATTAGTAAATATGTATATTTCTAGTTGCTCTTCTCGTGATTTTATATAGCATCCTGAAGTCTGTACAAGCAGGAGAGCAGTTGATTGTTTTGGTAGCTATATCTGCTCTTTATGCCAGCTAGTTAATTTTCCTTTCACCCACTTCAAAGAAGTTATTGCACTGGGATTTAGGGTGTCTGGATTGCTTGTCCTTCTCTGCCATGAAAAAGCATGGTGATTGCTAAATCATTTGATGTCTTTGTTACTTGGGGTCATGGGGGTGTGCGTGTGCTAAAATCACTTCAAACTTTTATGCCTTTACCCCTATTAAAAGGTAGGAGGGCTTCAGGTACTACTGTGAGTTTAAAGAGCAGTGCAAGATGGAGGTGCTTCAAAGGTATTAAAGCAAATGTTTCCATGTCTGACTTTGTGCAAAATACCAAAGTATTCTGGTTACGCTCCCAAAGGGCACAATTTGCAGTCATGTTCTTACAAGGTCCTAGGCCATTACATTCATGGAGAGATGGGTTGTATTGTTTTTCATGTTTGCTTTTTATATTTCTCTTAAAGGGAGAAATTCTTAAATAATAAATGAAAACACAAAGAGCTAGCGAGAAGTGGTTTTTGCAGCGGGTGGGGGGTGGGTTGTTGTTTTGGGTTTTTTCCTGTTGTCGGGAAGCTGCATTTCTGGCACCCAAATGACTCTGAGCATTCAACTTCTGCCGTATATGGACAGCCAGATCTAATCATTAGTGAATGCCAGAAAGCAGGAGGGCGAGGGAGAGAGAGAGTGTGCAAGAGGGAGCTTAGTTTATTTCTGCAGTGTCACATCAATCTGCCCGGTTAAGTGATTGAAGGGGAGAAACGCAAGCTGCAAAAGAAACTGGGCCCTGATTTGTTCAGGGTCACCAGCAGTGGTTTGAAACCATCTTGTTTGCAGATACCTCTTTCATGTTATTAGGCTGTCAGTTGAGTGACTTTGTAAGATTTATGGCTGGGAGCTGGAGCGCGTGAGTGTGCGCGGCGATGGCAGTGATGGGCAACGGGCGGGGGGGGACAGAGATGTTATTGAGAAGACAGTGATCCATGCCTGCCTTGATTGAGCTTTGCAGCCTTTTGTCTAGTCCTAGTTAACCTCCTTATGCTTTTTGCTTTTTTTTGTTTTACATGCTGCTTAAGTAGCTCAAGCAGAAGGTGAAGCAACAAGTGGTAAAAGGTTGCTTATAGCAACACAGAACTGCAGTGAACAGTGTGGACTTACTGGCTCTGTAATGATGGTATAAAGCTGTTTATTGGACAGGTCTCAAGTTTAACTTACTAAAGCCTTTCAAATAGTTTTATTTACTGTCATGTTCTCAGAACTGGTGGCAGAGTGTTCCCTTGTCACTGGTAACCTGATGTTAACTTTGAGAGAGAATTTAGAAATAATACTGGGTTATACTGAGAGGGAATTTTCTGAAAAAAACAAACAAACAAACCCAAGCAAAAACCCAGAATGACAACAACAACAAAAACTCAAACAAAACAAACAAACAAAAAACTACAGTCCCCCCCCCCCCCAAAAAAAGGGATTGTTTCTATGATTTTATACTTGATCAGAGCAACATGTGATTTATATGAATTTTATTTGTGTGTTAAGTAGTAATAGGAAATGTTATTTTGCATAACTTTGAAACTTCTAATATAGTGCACTTTGAGGGTGGCCAAGGAAGATGATTCTCTCTCTCTGCATTGCTTTCATGAGAACCCACATGGAGCACTGCGCCCAGTTCTGAAATCTCTCTTACAAGGAAGACATTAAAGTGTTGGAGGGTGTCTGGTGAAGGGCCATGAGGGTGCTTGGAGGGCTGGAGCTCTTTTCCTATGGAGACAGACTGAGAGTTGGGGTGGTTCAGGCTGGAGAAGAGAAGACTCTGAGGAGAACTCAGTGTGGCCTTCTGGTACCTGAAGGGGGCCTACAAGAGAGCTGGTGAGGGACATTTTAGGATGTCAGGTAGTGATAGGACATGGGGGAATGGATCCAAGCTAGAAGAGGGTAGGTTTAGATTAGGCATTAGGAAAAAGTGCTTCACCCTCAGGGTGGTGAGACAGTGGAAGGGGTTCTCCAAAGAGGTGGCAGAAGCCTCATCTCTTTTACTTCAAGACCAGGCTGGCTGGGGCTCTGGGCAACCCAGTCTAGTAGAAGGTGTCCCTGCCCATGGCAGGAGGTTTGGAACTAGATGATCCTTGAAGTCCCTTCCAACCCTGACAGTTTTGTGATCCTGTAATTCAATTTTTTTTTTACATTTTTTTAAAAATTTTTTTTAGGAGTTTGTTATCATACAGAAAATTACCCTTTCTGCTACTCTGTTTAGACCTTTCCTGGTTGTGCCAAGATAAGGCCATGTATTATTTTGGAATGTAAGTAAGAACATTTTGGGTGTCAAGTAGATTTGGTTTTAAATGTGGTGATTCAAAGCCAACCAAAGTAGAGTCCAACAGTATAGGAACTGGAACCCCTTTTGGACACAAATTGCCACAGAGTCCTGCCATTTGAGGTTTATAACAAAGAAAGTGTATTTGTGATTAGTTATCAGTAGGTTAGAGGAATAGGTAGAAGTTGCTGTTCCGTTGCCTTTCACTTAAAAAACGAAGCTACATTGCAACCTATCATAATCTGTGTGTTGGCTGTTTTCAGTCTTGCTGCCTTGTGAAGGTCTGTCAGTGCCTTGGGTATATATCATGCCTTCGTCTGACCATGAAATAATGCAGGTGCTGCTTCGGGAACGTCTTCTGCCACACTGTGACTTGCTAATTAACATAGACTCATAGGCTTGTTTGGGCTGGAAGGGACCTCCAAAGGTCATCTAGTCCAACCCCCTGCAGTCTGCAGTGCAGACATCCTGCACTAGATCAGGTTGCTCAAAGCCTTGTTGAACCTGACCTTAGGTATCTCTGGGGACGGAGCTCAACTACCTCCCTGGGCAACGTGTTGCAGTGTTCCACCCCCCTCATGGTAAAAAGCTTGTTCCTAACGTCCAATCTAAATCTTCTCTTATGTCATTTCAAACTATTGTCCCTCAGGCTATCACTGCAGGCATTTGGAAACAGTCCCACTGCAGCCCTCTTGTAGGCCCCTCCAGGCACTGAAGGAAAGCTGCTATTAGGTCTTCCTGGAGCTTTCTCCTCTTGATGCTGAATGAGGCCCCCTCAGCCTGTCCTTGTAGGAGAGGTGTTCTGGCCTCTTGATCATTTTTGTGGGCTTCCTCTGGACCCACTCCATCAGGTCCAGCTTCTTCCTATGTTGAGGGCTCTAGAGCTGAATGTGTTACTCCAGGTAAGGTCTTACTGGAGCAGAGCAAAGTGGCAGAATCACCTCTCGCTATCTGCTGTGATACACAGGAGTTCAGCAGAACTGCAAAGGCAGCTATTATTTGTCTACAAGATTTTCTTCCCTCCTGGGCTTGAAAATGAGGCCACTCAATGTCACAGCCTTCCTAGGCAGTTGTAGCTCCCATGTTGAAAGGTCCAGCAGGAGCAACATAGCTGCCTGCTTTCCCCCTCCATATTACAGTAAGATTTGCTTGCAGTATCACTTCTACAGCCTTTTCAAATTTTGTATTATGTAGTGCTTAATTTCTGATAAGTTTTCAGATATAAAATGAAAATTAAGGTTTTTTTAAAGCTAAGTCACCTACCAAACAGCTGTTCTTTTAATCCACAGTAACTGAGTGTATTTTGACCCTATAGTAATCTGATGCATTTCATTGTAAATGAGATCTTGCTTGCACAAAGATGCCATTCTTTCCCTGTTTATGGGAGGGTATTGCTGAGAATCTGAAGTTACTAACTTGAAAAAAATACTATTTTCAGCAAAAAATTCTATAATTAAGTCCTGTCATAATCTTGGGGTGTGGGGGGGAAGATGGTACTATCTTTAAGTCACAGAACTAGGTCTTGGCACACCATCACCTTGCCCCATGCCTGGCATGGCCACAGCCATGCTGTGTGACCTTGTGCCAGACCTGTGCTCCATCTGCTCTCTGTATTCCTGCTGCAAAATGCACGATGCCTGACAGCCTTGAATGCAAAACAATCTGTGGTATGACTGCATTATGAATTACACCACAAACTTAGTAGCTAATTCAATTGATTGAATGTCAGGTTTCAGGCCCCACACCCCACCTCTTTCCTTTTTTGGTCAAAAGGTAGATGAGACTTTGGAGAGTTTTTGACAAAAATGTTAACACTCAATGTGAAAAGAATTTCATTGAATCCTGAATTCTACCCCCCAAAAAAATACTTTTAAATGAATGAAATAATTCTGATCAGCTGTAGTTAAACACAACTTTGGGAATTGCAGAGGAGCTTAAGAGACATTACCTGGACATACAAGCATGGTGTCTGCAGTACCAAAGCTGAGCCCCAGTAAAGAGTTGAAAGGAGAGGCAAGGGCTGCAAGTTCAGCCTGGTGGGCACCAAGCTGGGGATGAGCTAGCAGAGACAGTCAGGAACCTCCTGGGTTCTATCAATGGGGATGTGGCCAGTAGCTTGCACGAAGTGAGGAATCTTCCTCATTATTTAGGATTTGTTAGATCATACCCAGAATGCCATGTCCAGTTTTGGTCCCTCAGTTTAAGAAAGTCCTTAGCAAACCTGTATGGGTTCAGTGGAGGGCCACGATGGTGGTTGGGCACCTGCCCCGCGTTAGGGAGCTGGGCTGCTTCAGCCTGGGAAGGAGATGGTTTTAGGGGTCCTAACTGCAGCCAGCCTTCCAGGGCATTGAGAAGAAAGAGACAGGGTCATCACGGTGGTACCTGGTGGGAGGAACGAAAGGCAAGGGACACATATGGAAATGAAAGGGATTCAGACTGCATGTGAGGAAAAATGGCTTCATGCGGGACAGTCAGGTGGTAGGGCAGGTTGCCCATAGAGGCTGTGCAGTCTCTATCCTTGGGGGCTTTCAGGGCTAGACAGGGTAAAGCTTTGAGCAGTCTGAGCTGAGCTGACCCTGCTTTGTGCAAGAGACTGGACTAGAGACCACCTGAGGTCCCTGCCAGCCCACATTATTCAGAGGGAGATTCTGTGATCTCTTCAAAGGAATTGGTACAGATTTGTTATATTGCATCTCACATCTGTAATTTTAAGAAGTTCTTCAGAGAAAGATGTTGTGTTGACTAGCAAATACAATTCCCTGGCATAAATAATGTTCTCTCTGTTTAGAAGCATTAAATGCAGAGTTTGGAAATGTTCAGTATGTTGCTTAAGCAGTGAAAACTATCTTAAAGGTGAAGTGTTTGGGGAAGAGGATTTGTGTTCCATGTGATTGTTCTGGGTGGTGTTTTGCTTTTTAACCTGACTCAATCAACTCTTGAAAGCTGTCCTGCCTTCTTTAAATCCATGGTGGCAGCTATGGTAGTGCTTCTTTTTCTCATTTTAAATTCTTTCTTTTCAGTTGCTCACACTTAGGTGAAATTAAGAAATCTAACTGTTGGGTATTACCTTTTAGACCTGCTGAAATAGCTCTTCCTGCTTGCATCCTTATGGTCTCATTAAGACCATGCTCACAGCATGCCTGACTTTAGTGAATATTTGCAGAGTTCATTTGCCTACATTAGAGACAAAAAGCTTTAAAAAACCCTTCTTGAGCAATAAACAGTTGAGTTTGTCAGTATCTGTTATCACAGAGTTGGTGTCTCCCAGGGCAAGTGCTGAATGCTGTCCTTGGAGTTGAGTAACTGTTGAAATGCTTCATCCAAGCAAGCTCTTTCCACTAGCTGTAATCATGCATTTGGTCCATGGCTTTGAGTAGTGGCTTTAAAGGCTCAGGGCTGTGAAAATCAGTGAGAAGTGTGGGTTTATGCCGCTCTTCTAACAAGCTTTGTACATCCTGGACTTACATAGGCAATGTTACCATTCCCATTCCTACTTTTTTGTACTAATTATGGAGTTTAGGAAGTCAAAGTTTTTTCTTTGTTGTGGTGAGTCAATGTATGGTGTTCAACATAAAGCAAGATCTGAGGTCTTTGGAGCAAAACTCAGATTCCAGCAACTGTGAGTCATGTTTGTGGTTTACCTTTACAATTGTGACTCAACTGTTTTGTTTCCTCTGTACTGAAGCTCTCAGACTGAGATTTCAGTTCTTTGGGGATTTAAAAAAAAAGAAACTCTTGACCTGTTCTCTGAGTCTGAGGTCATGCTTTAATCCAGCCAAGACTTCCATTATCTCTCCACTTCATTTCTAGGTTGTGTTGTGCTTCAGCTGTTCACCTGCCCACCACAGGTGGCTCATTTCATTTTTGAGATGTTAACGATGTATAATGGAGCTGGGTGGTTTTTAAAGCACGTTAGAGTCACTTTGCAATGAAAGATGTCATATAAATCTGAAATAATACTGATGTTACATTTTTATTCCATGAAACGGAACTAGAATTAATTGCAAAAGTGTTAATCACAGGTGATGTAACTGTCATGTTAATGAGAAATGCCTGAAGATTACTGAGCTCTACTATAAAAAGAGAGCAGTCTCGTGGATTTTCAGCCCTTCTGTACTCTATTTAAATCTCATTATCCCAAAGAACTGATCCGAAAAACTTAAGATGGGAGTTTTTCACAGGGTCACAGAATGGTAGGGGTGGGAAGGGACCTCCAAAGATCATCCAGTCCAACCTCCCTGCCAGAGTAGGATCACCTAAAGTAGGTCACACAGGAAAACATCCAGGTGGGTTTGAAATGTCTCCGGAGGAGACTCCACAACCTTTCTGGGCAGTCTGTTCAAGAACTCTGACACCTTCACAGTAAAAAACTTTTTCTTTATGTTCCCATGGAA
>VWYK01006348.1:0-15965 GCA_013399775.1 Semnornis frantzii | reverse complement strand
CTCAGCCTGTCCTCATAGGACATTCTCGACAGGTTGGCAATAATTCTGATTTGTAGCATGAATGTAACAGGAAAGGAACTGAAAAGAGAAAGTTATGGTTACTGAAGGCAGCAGAAAATTTTGTTTTCCTACAAATCTGCCACATTTTACATTCACTTCTATTTTTCCTCTTTTTCAGGAGCTGAGTGACCAAGGGGGCTCAGACTTTGAGAACAATGAAGTAAGATGGGTCATTACAGTGCCAGCTATTTGGAAGCAGCCTGCAAAGCAATTCATGAGACAAGCTGCCTACAAGGTAAGCTTACAGGCTTACTGTGAAAATGCCCCTTTAAAGCTCTAATTGATAGGCTAAATGATAAGCTGTGTTTATAACAATTAGCTCTAGTGTAAACATGCATAAAAATGAGTGAAGCTAGAAGCACTGCAAGAGGAGTTCACTCTACCAAGAGTCGTGTGAATTCACCTCTTAAATGCCTCCTGTAGTCTGTTAGAGTCACTGCAGAGCCTGCTGGTGTAGTCATCTTGTACACTGTATTCCTGCTGAATTCAGTGCACATGGAACAGATGCACTTTTGAGACCCAAGGGAAAGCTGATTTGAAAATACTGGACACAGTTTTGTTTTGTTATTTTCTTTAGGTCATCACAGACTTTTTTTAAAGTAAAGCTTTAAAAAAAGAAAAAAAAAAAGGGGGGAAGGGGGAAGGGAAGCAAAGTCTCCTCAGTGGGACTTTTTTTTTCCAGTTCCTATTTTCCCACAGTAGGAATGAAAGGACCATGAACCGGATAGACTGGATGCAAAATGAAATTCAAATGCTATTTTTCACCCCTAAGAGGCTTATCTGCATTTAACTCTTTCCCCCCCCCCAGATCCCTCCCAATATGTGCACTTCCCATAGGCATATCCTTTAGTTCAAAGTCAGCTTGTGTCTTTTTAGTATGTGAGGTGTACACATCCTTCTTTTCACCAGGGTGTTTGTTTTCAGGTTTGGGTTTTTCTTTTAATTTATTTTCTTTTGGTCAGAAAGGAGCCCCTTTGGCAGCAGCTCTGTGATGCGCAGTTTGTAGAATATCTGGTAGCTGATGAGTAACCTGCAGAGTGCTCCTGGGAAGCCCACCCAGAGTTTTTTTTTTCTGCCTCCTGTTCCTAACTCTCTCTAATGTTGAGCAACGTTTTTCTTAACAGTCTTTATTGTGGGATTGCTAATGCTAGTGCCAGAAGCAAAACACTCTTAAAGTTCTGATGGAAGGACACGGTTGTAGGTAAATCTGAAACACTAGAGACCCATTCATTATCTTTGTGTGTTGTTGTCTGCCTGCTGTCTGTGTGCATGTGTGCTCGTGAACTGGGAGCTGTGTAAGGAGCAGGGCAGGGTCAGGTAGATCTCTTGGCATTTCTCATTTGTGGCACAATGGAATGTTGTTAATTAGTGTCTGTGTCCGTGGTTGTGTCTGTGATTGTGTATTGGCAAGCTTGAGAAGCAGCAAGGACTGATAAGGTTTTTAGCTTGGGGTGTGTGAGCAGTTAGAGGAAAACAAGAGTTTAGGGAAGTCATTGATATTTACTTGACACCATTGACTTTATTCCTTTTAAAGTAATGGGGATGAAGGAGGAAGGGCAAAAACCTGAGAATTCTTGAGTCCAACACATTCCTCAAACCAGTGCAGATGGATCAGAAGTTGCAGCTCTTGTTCCAGCAGCTAGCAACATGCAAGCATCTTGAAGATGAGAGCTTGTTGAGCTAAGAGAGTTGTCAAGGCACTCAGTCAAATGTGAGAAGCAGTGCTAGAAACTTTGCTGCTGGTAACACACTGAAGTGCAACCACTGGTGTAAGCTGAGAGTTAGCTAGCAGGGATTATTAATGAGCTGTGGAAATCTGCTTGAGTAATTGTAAAGGGATGGGGTAAATTAATTAATGCGAGATGATATATAAAATTATTAATATTAAATATTCAGAACTCCCATCACCCCAATCACCATTTAATAATAATATTAACAGGTTCTTAGCAACATTAGGAAACTATGTACAGGTTATAACAGGATCTGGAATAGTTATTAATATATACATTAATTAAACTCGATATAAGCTGGAAGAGAAGGGTTTGCGGTCAGTATACCGCTTGCTCACTAGGTAAGCATAGGACATAAAGGAGCAACTTTCTGCTTAGGGCAGAAGGCAATTAATAATTCCAAGAGGCTTTGGCATTTACCCACAAAATTATTATCTGACAGTACCCAAGGCAGGGTTGCTGTCGGTAGCCGTCAGCGGCTTTAGAGTCTCCCCTGGGCTTCTGGGGAAGGAGGCAGACGATCTCTGACCTGTTCCTGGTTCTCTGGATGATATTCTCTCCAGGGCTTCCGTCTGGGCAGAAGGCTTTCAGGTACAGGCAGGACGTCTTCCAGTCACGCTGGCGGTGCAGGTCAAATGCGTGTAGGCATGGCGGTATCACAGGCACGGGCACGGCACACCGTGTAATGGCAAAGGGCAAAGGCTAGCAAAAGGCAAAAGGAGAAAGGCAGCGTGCTCTCTGCTGACCTCCCTTTTATCCAATACAGCCCGAGATCAATGCCCTTTGGACACAGGACAGCCAATGAAATGGCAGTTAGCCAAGATTTGCCCATATTAGGTGGAACCATAGGCCTGCTCCACCCTTCTTCGGGAAGAACACGGGCCCTGCACAAGGCTGCCCCGTGCACCCTGTTTACCACAGGGTCTGGTCAGGCAAGGGACCCCAGACTCAGTGGCTCCAGGCCCTTTGTCCCTTTTCCCGCCGTTGCTCTCCCCCAAAACAGCAGGAGGAAAGCAGAAAAATATGTCTGGGCAAGCCAGGAAAGGTATAAACCCAATTTGGCTTGCCTAGGCCTACCACGACAGTAATCTGTGGCAAGGATGTAGCTAGCTCTGAGAGACCAAAAAAAACCCACAGCTTTGGCACTGGTTCACAAGGTAAAGCCCAGGCTTTTGGGAGTAGTTAAGTAGCTGTCTAGGCAAAGTTCAGTATTGCATGGACTTAATAAAGTCAAGTAAGAAGTGTTGTAGATCTGCTTCTGCACTCAACATCCATCAGCTTTGTACAGCCTACAGTCTCAGTGCATCTCTGACGTTGCCTCATCTCTGTCTTGCCCAAAACAAAACGTTGCTAACCTGGAACTCTTGATCTAAACAAGGGCTCTCTTGAGTCCTCCTTCCAGCTGCTGTGCTGCTTTCTTGTTTGAGTGAGTAATCTGGGAGTTCCCTTCAGCTTGCAGTTCTTCCTCTCTCTTTCCATCCAGCCTATCAAAATCCTACTAATGCTGTCTGCATGACCACTTTTCCTCTCTGTACTTACTGCTAAGCTTTCATCAAAGCAGTCATGGATTTTCCACCTTGGTTACTGCAGCTTCATTTCCTTGCATTTGACAACTGTCATCTGGCCTGGTTTGTATCTCTTCAGGGTATTGTAGCCTTGCATTTGACAGGGAAGCAACCTGCATTGACTCCTTCATCTGTGTCATCTCAGGCATAAGCTGTGTGTCCTGGACATGATACATCTGTAATACTAACTCATTTTCCTCCTCTGAAACTCTCTCTAAAATGCTGTTTTATTCATGCCTACAAAAACTTGACTGCGATTAACCTACTGATATGTGAAAACTGCTCCTCATTGCTTCTTGCTGCTGCCTTGCCTGCCCCACCTGTATTCATTTGTTGTGCTTTTCGTATCCTTAACTCTTTATACTTGAGTTGTTACCCCTTTGAAGCAGATGTTTGTTTATTCCCATTTGTCTTGTTCTCTGGGGCCTCCTGAGTAAGTCTGTAGAGAGCTGTGTGACTTTACAGCTTCACTTTACTGCAAATCAAAATTGCTTTGTTTCTGAATAACAGTTCACAGATGCCTCTTCCTGTCACTCATGCCTAATTCTTGTCTGTCCAGAGACACTTCTGAAGATGTGTGGTGCTTGTTGAGGCCTTGTCAAACCTGGAAAGAGCTCAGTTCACAGATGCCTCTTCCTGTCACTCATGCCTAATTCTTGTCTGTCCAGAGACACTTCTGAAGATGTGTGGTGCTTGTTGAGGCCTTGTCAAACCTGGAAAGAGCTCAGTGGCAAGAGCAGAGTGTCACCTCTGTAGGACCTGTGGCTTAAGTTTCCTTTCCCAAAGCATGTCTGCTGGGGTTAGTATGTGGTATATCTGGCTTCATTACATCCTGAGCAATGACTTTTAGAATGCTTTAGTCAGATTTGCCATTGTCCCCACCTATAAAATACAAAACCTCATAAATATTGTTAACAATAAAAATTGTTAAATATTGTTAGGCTGGGGTTGTAGTGGCTGGAGAGCAGCCAAACAGGAAGGGATCTGGGGGTGCTGATTGACACCCACCTAAACATGAGCCAGCAGTGTGCCGAGGTGGCCAAGAAGGCCAATGGCATCCTGGCCTGCATCAGGAATAGTGTGGCCAGCAGGAGCAGGGAGCTCATTCTCCCCCTGTACTCTGCATTGGTTAGGCCACACCTTGAGTATTGAGTTGTTAAGGTTGACATTGGATCCATAGGACAGACAACTGTAGGACACTGCTGACACATGACTCTGCCTGACCAGACTCAGCAAGTAGTCTTCATAAGGCAGAAGAGAAAACCTTAATTCCAACATCTACCAAACATCTATAGTCAGAAAGAATCCAGAAAGGTTAAGAACACACTATGGAAACCAAGAAACTAGAAAATATCAAAGGGTGAGACAGAGCCTTGCCAGAGAGAAGAGAGCTGACAGACTGCTAAGATAACCATCAACCCTGCAATGGCAGCATACACACCAGAACCATGCTTTGCAGCCACTAAGCAGCTAGCAGAAGAGGCTCTGGTGTGTAAACACAATCAAGGAAGACACTGGTAACACTCTTGTTGCTTAAGGATCACAGAATCATAGAACATTAGGTCACACCTTGAGTCCTGTGTCCAGTTCTGGGCCCCTCAATTTAAGAAGGACATTGAGGTACTTGAACATGTCCAGAGAAGGGCAATGAGGCTGGGGAGAGGCCTGGAGCACAGCCCTATGAGGAGAGGCTGAGGGAGCTGGGATTGTTTACTCTGGTGAAGAGGAGGCTCAGGGGAGACCTTATTGCTGTCTACAACTACCTGAAGGGTGGTTGTGGCCAGCAGGAGGTTGCTTTCTTCTCTCATGCAACCAACACCAGAACAAGAGGTCACAGTCTCAAGCTGTGCCAGGGGAGGTTTAGGCTTGAGGTGAGGAGAAAGTTCTGCACTGAGAGAATCATTCCCTACTGGAATGGGCTGCCCAGGGAGGTGGTGGAGTCACTGTCCCTGGAGGTGTTCAAGGTGGGTTTGGATGTGGCACTTGGTGCCATGGTCTGGTCTTGAGGTCTGTGGTAACAGGTTGGACTTGATGATCTTTGAGGTCTCTTCCAACCTTGGTGATACTGTGAACTTTTCTTGTTTCTGTGTCCTGGTTGTTCTGTTTCAAAGTCTTTGCTTTGGTGTAGTTCTGTCAGAAGTGCTGTATTTACCAGTGTTAGAAGGGATCTCATTCTCATCAGGAACTTGCATTGTGAGTAATAGATTCAAATTGCTGATATATTTTCTTATTTTGGAGACCTTGGTAGCATGGTCTGGTTGGACAGGATGTGGGAGGACTCTGTCTAAGTGGGAGCCTCCTCTTACTCTTGTCCTTGCAGAAGCAGCTAAATGCCACTACCTACACTAGACCTGAAGTTTACTCCCCAACACGAAAAGATGGTTTATATGTGGAGGGAAGCCAATTCCTGCTTCCTTGCCATAGCCTGGCACTTACAGCCTCATCAGAATGGCATGTGAACATGGACACAAGCCCAACATCTCACCTCTGTTTTGTCTGAGGTCTCAGTGGCACCAAGAAGGTTCAATGTTTTGTTAGTTTTGTGTTACCAATGACACAAAAACAAAGAAAAAAGAGAAGATGTCTATTAATGGAAAGATGAAACTCTGAAAGCATTCCAGACTATTTCTGTAGTAATCCATTGGATCTAGGTAGGCATGAATAGTTGATTTGAGTCTTAACAGCACTTAACTGCCTTAATATGTTACCATGAGCATTACTTCTTAATCCCTTATCCAAATGAAACTCAGGCACTGTGCTTTGTTTATTAGAGGAACATAAGATCCAATATTCTTGGCAGAGTATTAGTTTTTACTAAGGCATTCTTCCAGCTCGTCTTTCAGTATGCATTCTTTGGGCTCACTAAGTGCACAGCAGAATCTGCAGGCTGGAATTCCTTGAACGTGCCATAAGATTAAGATTATAAGGAAGAGGGAATGCAGAGCTATGAAAGAAGAAGATAGAACATGACATAGTAATTGCCCTGAGGGCAGAGCAAAGGAAGGGTAGTGGTAGCTTGCTCAGTGTATTCTGTCAGCTTTTTTTGACTTGCTTAGAGATGTTGAGGGTCCTTTTCCTTTTCAAATGAAGTTCCAGAGCTGTTAAGCAGATTTGGCTTTCAATTACAGGCAGCAATATCATTTGCATGGCAAGCTTGCATAAATAAACAGAGGGGCAATCTAAAGTCCAGTGAGCCTGTAATTCCAGAGGCTTTCTTTAACCAGCTCTTACACTGAATATTTATTAATGTTTTCACATGGGTTTCATCATGGAGTGCACATCAAGAGAATGATTTAACACATTGTGTTCCAGACTTAAATTGCATTGCATTCATCAATACAAACCTCCTCCGTGGAAACCCTCGGAGAAAAGTAAACAGATTTGGTGAAGGAATAATGTGACAGCACATAAAATCCCTTGGGAACAAAAACATGATGTGAAATGTGTTTAACTTTGAAGAAGACTACTAGAGAGACTTAACCAGATTGATATCTGTGAAGCTGAACTTTACTTACAGCTCTGTACGCATTTTCCATGGTACATAAAACACACTCAGCTGAAATTTGTCTAGGCAGACAGCAGCAGACTTCCAGTATAAAAAGGCAGTGATGCTCAGGCATAGGCATTACTGGGAAGCTGGTGATTTCTTGGAAACACTGCTTGTTAGTGGAGACAGATGAGGCAGAAATGCATTTGTACATCAACCATCCTGATTATTTCTGTCTTCTGGAGTTCTCTTCAGCAGTGCTGTCACTTCCGTGGTGATATCTTTGTAGATACAAGGATTAAAATATGTATTAAGTGATATGTTAGTGTGCTGGTTTGAGGCTAATTGGAATATTTTAATAGAGAAAATGATATTATAGGCTGTGAAAGGAAAAACAGTGGTGATGTCTACTTCACTCATAGGCTTGCTGAGATGTTTAAGACTAAGAATACAAAACAAAGATAAGACACTTGGGCAGACACTCTTGGGCTGTCTAGCTTCTGACTTCCTCCTCTCTGCCAAGTAACCTCACTAACCACTTTCCTTCTAACCCCCTTGGCCAATCCTCCAAACTCAACCCGTGTGTAATGCAAACCTTGGGGTAAGGTATAGGAGTGGGGAGAAGGTGGAAGGGTGGTTGGGAGCCCCTCCTGGGGTCTCTGATTTCTGGGAGGGGAGTTGTGTTTCTGTATTACCTTTACTTTGTATATTTCTGTAATTATCCCTGTCTGTTGTGTATATCTCTGCTTGTATATTGTGCTGAGCTGTAAATAGAGCTTCAGTCCTTAACTTCCAGCTGGCTGAGTCTAGTCTGGGGGATTTTACAAAGTCTGGGGGAGAGGGGAACTCCCAAACCATCACATCTAGGAAGGATTCTCAGTCTTGTAGCTGTTTCATTAGGAGAAGATAACTGAGGAGTAAAAGTTACAGAGTAGAAACTCAGCACAGTGGGAAATGTGTACTAATTGATGTCAGTTTGCACATTTTAATTGTCCAGCCATGTTCACATGAAAGCAGAGTTAGGTGACACAGCCATAGAATCATAGAATGGTAAGGTTGGAAGGGACCTCAAAGACCATCCAGTTCCAACCCCCTGCTATAGGCAGGGACACCTCCCACTAGTACAGGTCACCCAAAGCCTCATCTAACCTGGCCTTGAACACCTCCAGGGAGGGAGCAGCCACAACCTCCTCGGGCAACCTGTGCCAGTGTCTCACCACCCTCACTGCAAACAACTTCCTCCTAACATCCACTTTCAATCTCCCCTCTGCCACTTCAGACCCATTGTCCCTTGTCCTGGCATTACAAGACCTTGTCAATAGTCCCTCCCCAGCCTTCCTGTAGGTCCCCTTCAGATACTGGAAGGGCTGCTCTAAGGTCTCCTTGAAGCCTTCTCTTCTCCAGGCTGCAGAGCCCCAACTCTCTCAGCCTGTCCTCATAGGAGAGCTGCTCCTAATCCAGTTCAGTATGTTTCTGTTTGTCCACTTGTGTGGCACAGGTTGGAGTACCTGGAAGCTTTATTTTGCTAAGCAAGTAAAATAGAGTAGGTAGAGGGATCTGTGCTTATTGTATAAAGCTGCAGAATATGTTTCTCGGGATCTTAGAAGTTGCCTGAAAGGACATTTGAACCAAGAGAAATAGATAAAAATTAGAATCTTTCTTATTTCTGGAGGAAGGACTGTGCTGGGTAGGGTTTTCCAGCCAAAAGAAGAAAACAATGATCTGAAAGAGTGTAAGCTTACAGTCAGGAGGAGGGGTGGTACTGGCGGAAGTCTGCAAACAAATATAAATCAGTCTGGACAAGGTCTACAACTAGTGGGTAGGGTTGTTTGTAATGAGTTCACAGAAAGGACCACAAAGTAGGATAATAAATGGTTCTAAAAGATGTCTTAAGTGCCAGTGTTCAACTGCAAAGGCAGAGAAAAAAGGTACAAGCTGAAAGTGGACCTATGTGAGACCTATTAAGGCAAAATCAGGAAGCCCAGTGTGCAAAATGAGACACAACTAACAGAAAACAGCAGATGTATTTTTCCTGGCCAGAGCCCTCTCAGCCAGAACTGCTTCTGTCCCTTTAATAAAATCAGTCTGAACCACAAGGACCTGCAATCAGGATATTTTGAAACAAAGGGAAGGGGGAGAACTGGAGACAGTGGGAGGATACTTAAACAGGAAGGGAGTGAGGCTTGGCTGTTGTGGTAACTGGTGCATGCCCATGGTGCAAAAAGCATTTTTAGAATAATATGACATGAAAAATTGAAAAGCATATGAGAATTTAATGGCTTCATTTTTCTAATGCATGCTCCTCATAAAACTTGCAGCTAATGCCCTCCTGCACCTTGGGGGATATAATGTAATGCAGCAAAAAAATTCTTGGTAATACCACTTGGAGCTGAGCTTTCATTTAGTGCACAAATGTGATCTATGGCAGCAGTCACTTGGGAGTGAGCTGCAGCAACATCACCCTATTGGAAAGAGGGACCCAGTGGCACTGTGATCCCACTTAGCATCAACCTGTCAGCAAGCATAACCCTTCCATTAGCACATTACCATTCAGCACTGTGAGTCAGCTTTAGTCATGCTAATTTGGGTTTATTTATGATCTCAATACCTGTGAATTCTGTGGAAGAATGAAAGGGCAAAGGCACCACCACCACAACAACAACAAAAAGGCAATTTGAAGATTTTGTGTAGCTTGCTGTGCCAAAAAATGAAAAGTTGGTGATTTCAGAGTTTGGTGTCAGCTAGTTTTGGGGTGGGGTTTTAAATTATAAATTTCCTGAGTTTTTTTGAGCTAAGACCAGCTAAAGGACTCCCTTTGACTGTCAGAGGAGGGTGACATTTTTGGAAGGCCTGGCAGGGAGGAGCACTTTTAGTTACCACTGTTGTTTTCTGCAAGAAGCTGCATTTACCTTACCATTTGGACTCCTAGTGTTAACCCTGTGTTTAGTAAATGTTATTGTTTTGTAAATGCAAAAAAAAAAAAAAAAAGGAAATTATAATACAAATCCCAGGAGATCTGATGAACATGGGTTTTAATAATAGAATCAAACAGCGCTTACAGTCCCACAGAATTCCAAGTTCAGGTTGGAAATGTAAGGAATGAATGATGCAAATGATGCATATATCATTTCTGTATACATATAAAGTATGGAGTTGCACTGGTAAAGCAACCTCTACTCTTAGGAGGAAAAATAGCAGGAGAAATAAATTGAGGCTGTCTAGCTGTGCTTATCCAAGGCACTTCTCTCAGCAGGACAAGCTAGCCATCTATAACAAATCAGTTCATCTCATCAGTGGCCACACAAATGCAGCATTTCTGACTGCAGCCAGTGCAGCTCCACAAAATCCATTATTCAGAGCAGGCTGAAAGTAAAAGTCACACTTCATTACAGTTCCACGTGCCTCATTTATCTTCCTGCTTTGCAGAATAGGATCATGCCAGAGATTTTAAACAACTATTAGGAGGAAGCAGTGTTACAGATTGTGCTTGTGACGGTTTGGGAGTTCCCTGCCCCCCCACACTTTGAAATGACCCAGACTAGATCTCAGCCGGCTGGAAGTTAAGAGATGAAGCTCTATTTACAGCTCAGCACAATATACAAGCAAATATATACAGTATTTACAGGAATATTTACAGAAATATACAAGTTTAAGGTAATACAGACACACAACTCCCCTCCCAGAAATCAGAGACCCCAGGAGGGGCTCCCAACCACCCTTCCACCTTCTCCCCACCCCCACACCTTACCCCAGGGTTTGGCTTACGCACAAGGAGGATCGGCTNCAGTGCTTTACCTTTTTTTTTAATAGGAGTAGCTCTGTTGATAGGTTAGTAAACAGAAATGAAATATCAAATGGATTCTGCTTTGATCCAAAACATCTTGCTGAGCAGCATGTTGTGTATGATGGTGTCCAGATGGATTGTTAAGAGTCCAAGCACCTCCTACTCCAAGAAACTTCAGCAATAGCTCCATTGTAAACTTTGGTGTTGAGTTGGATACTCAGAAACTGATGCGGGTGCTTCAGTGGATTGTTCCACAAAGTTTGGTCTAAGTGTCTTGCAAAACGGTGTTTGGGCAACAGAGCTGAACACCCAAGACTTGAGCTTCAAGTCATAGAATCATAGAATGGTAAGGTTGGAAGGGACCTCAAAGCTCAGCCAGTTCCAACCCCCTGCTATAGGCAGGGACACCTCCCACTAGTACAGGTCACTCAAGGCCTCCTCCAACCTGGCCTTGAACCCCTCCAGGGAGGGAGCAGCCACAACCTCCGTGGGCAACCTGTGCCAGTGTCTCACCACCCTTACTGGAAACAACTTCCTCCTAACATCCAGTCTAAATCTCCCCTCTACCAGTTTAAACCCATTGCCTCTTGTCCTGGCATTACATGACCTTGTAGTCCAGGGCTACTGTTTGTATTTTCTACTTTTTTTTTTTTTTTTTTTGTCTCAAACCAAATGCAGGAAAATGAATTAATTAGGAATTGAATTTCGCTTTCTAACAAGACACTGGACTGAGTCAGATTTGTGTGTGTGTGTGTGTGCAGATTGCCTTAGTGTTGTAAACTCAATCTGTGCATGCTTGATACATTAAGGTAATTGCTTTCCCTATATTGAATCACTTCAGAGTGACTGATGGATGATGTTTAAGGCTAAAGGACTACTTAGGACTGTTGTTCTCTTTATATTTTTGGATTTTAAAAGTGTAGCTTTCAGATTAAAAACAAAAAATGTACTGTGATAAATATTTCTTTTTGATCTCAAGACACTTAAGTAAAAATTTTGATTGGGGAGATGACTGAACTCCCTGTGGGAACCTTTGAAGCCCTGAATAACTACAGGCTCATTACATTGAGTCTGGTCTTGTTGCCATACTGTCAGACACAGTGGGCTTCTCCTCAAGGCAAGGATTTGGCACAGCATTCACAAAGACAAGGAATGACAAAGTGTGTATCTGTGCAGTGGAAGGGGTAATTAATTACTGTGAGATGATATTTTAAAATTATTAGTATAGTTTATTAATATTAAACATTCAGAACTCACATCACCCCAATCACCAATTTAATAATCATAGAATCATAGAATGGTAAGGTTGGAAGGGACCTCAAGGATCATCTAGTTCCAACCCCTGCCATAGGCAGGGACACCTCCCACTGGTACAGATTACTCAAGGCCTCCTCCAACCTGGCCTTGAACACCTCCAGGGAGGGGAGGGAGCATCCACAACCTCCCTGGGCAACCTGTTCCAGTGCCTCACCACCCTCACTGTAAAGAACTTCCTCCTAAATAATAATAACAGGTTCTTTTGCATCATTTATGGCAACTATCTACAGGTTTTAACAGGATCTAGGAATAACTAGTGAATATATACATTAATTAAACTCAATTAAACTGGAAGAGAAGGCTTTGTGGTCAGTGCACTGCTTGCCCACTGGATGGATGCAAGGAGCTCCTTTCTGCTTATGGCAGAAGGCAATTAATAATTACAAGAGGCTTTTGGTATTTACTCACAAAAATATTATCCCAAAGCTCATGGTGGGGTTGCCGTCGGTAACTGTTAGAGGCTTTAGAGTTTCCCCAGGCTTCTGGGTGCTGGAGAAAGGAGGCAGACAAGCTCTGACCTGGTCCTGGCTCTCTGGGTGATCTGTGTTATCTCCAAGGCTTCCATCTGGGCAGGAGGCTTCCAGGGGGAGGCAGATGTCTTGCGGTGTGCAGTCTCAGCACAGAGAGAGCAGATACAATAGTGGAGCACAGGTACAAGAGCAGACACACCTCGTAATGGCAAAGAGCACCCTGTGCTTCCTACTCATCTCCTTTTATCCATACAGCTCAAGACTCATGGGCCTTTGGACAATCAAATGGCAGTTAGCCAAGATTTGGCCATATTGGGTGAAGCCATAGGCTTGCTTTACCCTTTTTAGGGCAGAACTCAGACCTTGCACAAGGCAACCCTGTGTACGTTGCTTACCGCAGTTGCTGGGCAGGCCACAGACCCCAGACTTAGTGGATCCAGGTTCTTTGTCCTTTTTCCCATGGCTACTCTCCCCAAAACAGAAAGAGGGAGAGCAGAAAAACATGTCTGGACAAGCCAGGACATGTACAAGCCTGTTTTGGCCTGCTTAGGCCTACCACAACAAGCTCTTTAGCATTTGGGAAAGATTCCTACCAGCAGTTCTTAGTGTATAATACCTGCACCATTTTAGAATCGTGGAAGCAATTGTTGGAGATGATCTAATCTGACCTTGCTTTGAAGCAGGGTTGTTGCCTACACCAGGTCAGCAGTGGATTTGTTCAGCCAAGTTTAAAAAATCTCTGAGGACATAGCTGCCTTTCTGTGCAGCTGTTCCAGCGATGCACCACCTTCCTAGATAAAACAAAGTGGGGTTGTAACATCCTATTGGAATTTTACCAGCTGCAATATGTGGGTGTTGTCCCTTGTTGTATCTCCTGACAAGACAGAAGAGTTGAGTTCTGCTGTCTTGGTGACTACCCTTCAGATAGCTGCAGGCAGCTGTTTGATTGCTCCTTGGCTGCTTCTTTACCAGACTAAACAAAACAAATGCAGTCCCCTCAGTCTCTTCTTGCAGGACATTTTCTCTAGCAGCCCTCCTTGAAGACTCTCCACTTTCTCCATGTCTGCCTGAGGGGTGCAAAAGTGTTTGGTTGATAATCTCTGCAGAACTCATTCTGCAGCTGTTGCTCATGGAAATTAGCAGTTGCAAATACACTGAGAAATAACAAGGGAGTGAGTGCTAGAGCAGAGAGCTGTAAGTGATTCCAGTGGTTTCTTTGGAGTTGTCATAGTAATAGTTTACACAATTACTGCATTTTGAAGTTGGTATCCAAGATTTTCTCCCATCATAAAAGTGAATCTAATTAGAAATCAAATGCTGGTCTGCACTGCTTACCAGTTCAACATATACATTCATAGAATGCTTTGGGTTGGAAGGGACCTCCAAAGATTATCTAGTCTAACCCCTCTCCAGTCAGCAGGGACATCCTCAGTTAGATCAGGTTGCCCAGAGCCCTGTTGAGCCTCACTTTGAATATATCCAGGGATGAGGGTGCCAGGGTGAGACAGTGGCACAGGTTGCCCAGGGAGTTTGTGGCTGCTCCCTCCCTGGAGGTGTTCAGGGCCAGGTTGGACAAGGCCTTGAGTGACCTGTACTAGAGGGAGGTGTCCCTGCCTATGGCAGGGAGTTGGAACTGGATGATCCTTGAGTTCCCTTCCAACCTTACCATTCTATGATTCTGTGGGCCCTCAACTACCTTCCTGGGCAACCTGTTCCAGTGTTCCACCACCAGTCTAAATCTGCTCTTCTCTAGTTTGAAGCCATTGCCCCTCATCCTTTGTGAACAGTCTCTCTCCATCCTTCTTGTACTCCCCCTTCAGNTCTCTGGATCTGCTGGCAATGCATTTTTTGGTGCAGCCTAGGTTGCCTTCTGGGCTGCAAGCTCACACTTGCTCATGTCCAGCTTCTCATCCATCAGTACCCCCAAGTCCTTTTTCACAGGGCTACTTTCTGTCACCTCCTTCCCTAGTCTGTCTTGATAGGGAGGTTTGTTCTGGCCCAGGTGCAGGACTCTGCCCTTGCTGTTATTGAACCTCATGAGGTTCACCTGGGCCCATATCTCCAGCTTGTCCAGGTCCCTCTGGATGACATCCCATCCCTCTGGTGTATTGATAGCACCACTCAGCTTGATCTCACAACAGGCAACAGCAGTGTGAAAATGTATGCATCTATGTGTTCCTATATGCACTGCAAGTGTTCAAGAGAAAGCAAAAAAGCCCTGACTCCATAAAGCAAAAAATGCCTCTGTGCCATTGCACAGCTCAGATCTTTGCAGGAACAACCACTACCCCAGCATTGTGCTGGCTGCATTTCAAACATCCAAACAAGCAGACTTTAATTCTCACTTTTCATCTAGGCTCTTAAGTCCTTAGAATGAAGTTTTGAAGGGTGGGTAGCCCCTAGCAGCTCTTTCTGCTGCTGTGGGCAAACCAGCATCTCTGCTATGGTCACTAAGAGGAATCTGGGTGCCTTTGAAAACCCTGTTTGTTCTGTGGCAATGTCAAGAATCTCTCTTTGAGCAGATAAGTGGGCTGACCTAAGTGGGCTGCTGTCTGACCTCACTCTGTTGTATTTATTAATGATACTTACTGTACTGGGGTCCTCTTCATCACTCTGAAGACAAAGGGCAAAGCATCTGTGAGTGTAATAGCATAGTGATTTTCAGACCTTTTTTTTTTTGTGAAGGCTTCTTAAATCTTGAGCTGAAGACTTGGTAAAACTGCATGGATAGTGCTTTTCATGCAGCTTTGTGATACCCACTAGCCCCCTGCCAGCCCAGCTCCCCCTTATGTGCCTCTGAGAATGCTGAGAATCTTTTCCCATGTTGCTCATCTTCTTTCCTGGCATGCTCTCCCTCTGTAATTAGACCTCAGTCGTTTATTTGTGACATCCCAGTTTGATACCATGGAACCAGAGAAAGTGCTAGCTAGTGAAAAAGGAGGAGGATTAGAGAGGAGCTCACTTAGCAAGGCACTAAGTGGATGGTGTTATCATGAATCCCTTAACACAATGAACTGATTAGTTTAAACAGTGTGAATTTCACAAGGCACTTAATTTCTGACTGCTGTTTTGTGTTGCCTGGATTCAGTCACACAATACTTTCTTCATGCAGGCTGCAGGATGCTAAACTTGCAATCATGGCTTTCTTACTGTTACTAATTAAAAGAAATACCTTGGAAAACAGAAAAAAGTGTTGATGTTCATTCACAGCTTCTGTTTGTTTGGGGTTTTTTGCCTGGCTGATGTCCTTAATGAAGCACATTATGAGTTATTTAATGGACTCTAACTTTTAAATGTTATCTCTGGGGCCAACAAATGTGGTAAAAGAAGTTAAAAAGTTGCTTGCTGTCACCCAGAAGAATGAATCATTACACTCATCTGATCTGCAGCCTTGCTTCAGAAGTGATTAAATTAATGCAGTTGGTGGATGTGTCAAAATGTGAAAGCAAAACAGGGGACCCAAGGCTGTGATGGAGCTGTCCCTGCAGCTTCTGCACGTGTTTATTCATTCCCAAAGGAGAGAGGTGGCAAGGAAAAAGAAAAAATTATTTT
>VWYK01006335.1:0-10300 GCA_013399775.1 Semnornis frantzii | reverse complement strand
CTCTACCATTTGCAGGAGGAAGTGGGACAAAATTCCAGCTGGATCTTAAATAGGATGCACCTATCAAGTTTTCATTATATATGTTTGGCTTGAACAGTTATAACACCAATCTAATTGTTTTCTGTTGACATTAAAAGATGAAGTCAGCAATTAAAAATGAAATAAACATAATCAGCAGTGAAAACTCTTAAGACATTTCCACCCCACCCCAGCATGTATTGGCTGTAATAGTGATTAAATGCTCTACTGTCAGTCAGGTCAGGAGAATAATTCAACTCTAAAGAGCTGTGAGACAAAATTTCTTGTTACCCTCAGTTCTGCACCACCTGTTTTGTCACTTAGTCTAATACCAGAGTAATTAATTCCAAGGAGTTATCACTGCAAAACAAATAGCCCTGGCTTCCTGCTGGAAATGATAGATATCACTCTTCAGGGAAAAGAATAAATAAACAATGCTTTCTATCTATCATAGGAATTTGGACCATTCTACTTGAAAGAGGGGCATACAAATTCATCAAGTACTCCCCACTTAGTGATTTGCTATGTATGTTTGAGAAGTAAACATGGGTCTGAGGCGGTGCCATTCGTCACTCCTTGTACCAATCTTCTGGCCAAGAAACAAAATATTTAGTCCTCTCCACCCTGTTAGCCTTACTGTTAAACTTATAATAGCAGTAAAAAGACATCCAAACCCAAACCTAACCTCTTCAGTTAATGGCTTAATGTGCTTCCACAAGCCGGGGTGAAGTGCTCATTGGTGTCTTGTGGAGTGCTGGACAAAGCTGGGGCAGGAGCTGGGACCCTCGCTGCGATCCATGGACTGCCTTTACTGAGCAGGCAGTGTATTCCAGCCAGGAGCCCTTTCCTTTCTGGTGCCCTGGGTTTGTGTGCAAGAGCACCACAGACTGAGGTCATCTTACTTTACTCTTTTCCTAAGGCAAAAGGGCAGTAAAATAATCAGGCTCCAGCTGGTTCGGAGATGCATACAGAAAGGCTGTGTTTAAAACTGTGCAGAAGAGGATCTGGTAGACATGAGTCCTTAACACCTAATACAGGTACAGGATACATGAGAATTCCCACAAAACCTTCCCCCTGCAAGCAAATCGAATCTCCATAACCCTAGTGCTCATCCTCTCCTACCCCCTACTGTCTTCCATCAGGCCCAAGCAGGCCAGGTTCACTGCAGCTCATGGCCTACAGAGTACTGCTTTCCTCGTTACCAAGTTACCCTGGCAGGGATCCACCTGGAGAGCTGGACAGGGAGAAACGACCACAAATTGACCTTGCTCCTGACTTTGAGAGTGCTTGCAGGGTTATAGGATTGGATCACATCATTACAATATCTGGGGGTGACCAGTTCATCCCCTGGAACACAACTTGGTCACTGTAATTTTTTTTTTAGGGAGTCTGGGATAACCTAGAACCTCTCAAAATCTGACAGCATGGCAATGAGAAAAAACCTTTTGCAGCAGCAGTACAGTGATTGATACTACTGGGGTTTATTACAGCGAGGTCTTAAAACATCCACTTATGCCATTTGTCCATCCTGTGCAGACTTCAGACAAAGTGACATCTTCTGCATGAGTCTCCTGAGCTTGCTTCTGTCCCTGAGGCAATGCTCCTTCAATGCTTGGATTGTCCTCAGGACACACATCTCTTTGCTTGTATAAGTGGGATAGTGAATCAAGTGTTCTGCCATGGGGAATTCAGCAACTTTATTGTGCCATTTATCACTGGGTTTGGATTTTGAACAAAGAGTAAAGGAGAGGGACTGCACATGGAACTCTGAAGGGGAAACCGAATGCTGCCTGGTCCACATTGCTGGCTGAACTGCACCCTGGTTTGGGCAGGATCCTGAGGAGCAGGGGGAATGGAACCATGTACAACTCATACATAGGATCAATGCTGCAGGATTAGACCTGCATTGGATCCTGCTTTCCAAGCACTTGACTTTGCAATTTAACATTCTTCTCGGTCACTTTGTGGCATTATTTCATACGTAAGATTGTCTTTATAGACCTTCCAGCAAACTCCTTGGCATTAAATCCTTCCAATCCAAACCTTTTCCACCTGAACTAGATCTTGTGCCTCACTGTATTACAGGAATTTTACTTCCTGATTTCAGCCAAGCCCAAGATGGCTCTCCAAATAGTTCAGAAATGGTGGTGTCAGATCAAGAGCCAGGGCACAAGGGAGGAGGAGAACAGGACATAATTTCCATGGTTGGAGGCCAGTGGAGGAAAGGTCCCTCCAATTGTAACATACACTACTTCTCCTATAGATTTCTATGGGTTAATTTTCCTTTCTCTCTTCTTCAAGTGGCATACCTCAGGGGTCAGTGCTGGCACCAGTGCTGTTTGACATCTTTGTCAGCGACATGGACAGAGCAATCAAGAGCACCCTCAGGAAGTTTGCAGGTCCGGAACACCTCCAGGGAGGTGTTGGATCAAAGATCACATTGGGCAGTTCTGTGCTCCACAACCTCCCTGGGCAACCTGTGTCACTGTCTCACCACCCTCACTGCAAACAACTTCCTCCTAACATCCACTTTCAATCTCCCCTCTGCCACTTCAAACCCATTGACCCTTGGCCTGGCATTACAAGACCTTCTCAATAGTACCTCCACAGCCTTCCTTCAGATCCTGGAAGGCCACTCCAAGGTCCCCTGGAAGCCTTCTCTTTTGCAGGCCGCAGAGCCCCAACTCTCTCAACCTGTCCTCACAGCAGAGCTGCTGCAGCCCTCTCACCATCTTTGTGGCCTCCTCTGGACCCGCTTCAACACTTCCATGTCCTTCCTCTGCTGGGGGCTCCAGAACTGCACACAGGACTGCAGGTGGGGTCTGAGGAGAGCAGAGCAAAGGGGCAGAATCCCCTCCCTTGCCCTGCTGCCCACACTGCTCTTGCTGCAACCCAGCACACAGTTGCTGTCTGGGCTGCGCTCACACTACAGGCTCATCTTGAGCTTTTCATCACCCCAGGCCCCCAGGGCCTGTTCCTCAGGGCTGCTCTCAACCATTCCCCACCCAGCCTGGAGTTGTGCTTGGGATTGTGCCTACCCAGGTGCAGGACCTTACACTTGGCCTTGTTGAATATCGTGAGGTTGGCCTGGTCACTCCTCTGCAGCCTGTCCAGGTCCCTCTGGATGGATCCCTGCCCTCTAGCAAGTTGACTGTGTCACACAGCTTGGTGCCATCTGCAAACTTGCTGAGGCTGCACTGATTCCTCTGTCCATGGCACTGACAAAGATGTCAAACAGCACTGGTGCCAGCACTGACCCCTGAGGGAGCCACTTGGCACTGGTCTCCAGATAGACATTGTGCCCTTGATCCCCACTCTCTGTGTGCCACCATCCAACCAATTCCTTATCCAGCGAGTAGTCCACCCATCCAGTCCATGTTTTTCCAGCTTGGTGACCAGGATGCCATGTGGGACATGCATATGTAATACCTAGTAATGAAAGTTTACTTGCTGGGCTGGAGTTTCTGGCCACATTGAATTTATGCTTGTGCCTCATTTCTGAGGGAAAGAGGCTTTGCTTATATCTTTGAAAGGATGAGAGATAATGGACTGAGACATTTGTGCTTCCCAAAAAGCTTTTACCAACCAAGAGCAGTACTCAAACACTTCTGTGGCTTGGAGAAAATTAACTGGCAAAGAGACATTTAACATTTAGTGAGAGTGAACAACTAGTGCTTTGATGACTTTAGAGACTGACTTCTTCCCTAAAAACTGCTTATTTGAGCATGCTGTGGAAGGCACACCATCATGTTGGTGCATTGAAATAAATCTCAGAGAAAATATAATAAGAACCAGACAGTGTGGGTTAATTGCAGGGCTGTGTTTGTAGATGTGGAGGAGAACTCCACCAGGTAACTTCCACGTGTATGTGTGTGCAAGTTAATCTTGCACAATGTCAGAGCAGAAGGAAGTTGTGCTGTGAAGGCAGAGCTGAGAAATTGTCCTGCAAGCTGCCTCCTTTTCAGTTAATGAAGACAGAGGCATCTTTGTACCATATAGAAAACCAGGACTCTGTAATGTGTGAATTCTCCTCCCATTGAGCACTATGCTGGACACAGAAATGGAATAGAAGTTAGCTTGTTAGTGGAAATATTGACTAGGCAGGCTGGTAACACAGAGATTGATTGGATTATTTAGGAAGGCAGAATATTAGGATACATGAGTGTTTCTTTTTTTAACCAAGATGCTATGCTGTCAGCAGTGAAGTATTACTGCAGGAGAGCTTTCTTTTTATACACAGTGGTAAGAAGCATGGCTTCTTTTCTCGGCACTTCAGCCACAGATGCTATCAGCTCCACCATCTGTGGTGACAGATTTGTGTTATATCACTTAGAAGCTGAGCGAAGCTGGTAAAACCTCCTACTACAGGATATAAGTAGCTCCTGCTAAGGCTGGGATGTATTGCAGTCCTGTCTTTCTTTGGGGGGCAGAGGAGTGGGAGGATTGTGTGGATAGAGGCTCACAATAGCTTTCAATCACATCCTCATTGAGTCTTGAAATGCTGGTGTGGATCTCCTGGAGCAGGGTCTGTGTGAAGCTTCTTCCTCTGTGTCCCCACACAGGGAGATCTGGACTCTTGTTGTTCACTATGGGCCACTAGCAAGCCCAACCAGTCTGGGGGAGTCACAGGGGACACTTAGTGTAATCTCAGGGAAGGCTGTGTAAGTGTTGTGTCTCAGGTCCTCATGTGGCCTCTATCTCTTCTAGAAGCACGACTCTGCAGGAAACACCACTGCTCCTCACTTACATTGCCTTAAAGATGGTGACCTTTTGGGCCCCAGTGAACTTCTTCCTGTCCAATTGTCATTTTTGGCTTCTCCTGATCTTCAGAATATTCTTGATTGGTGTTTTGGGATTTCCCAGAGGATGATGAGTGTTGATGAGCATTGTCACTAGCAAGTGACTGTGGTGACCACAAACGTTATCTGAGCACACTAGGACCAAACCCACTGCACCACACCAGGGAAGCTGGGCATACCAGGGACACACCATGAGTGTGCAAGACAGAGGTGTGGATGGCATGTAGCGTCACACAGCATCTCTATGCAGCGTAGGTACAGGTAGGTGTTTTGGCAAAAACATTGCAGAAGGCTTTACTGAGCCAAGCCCTTCAGTCTGCACATCTGTGGCTGTCCAGTCGTAGGGGTTTTGAGATGTATTACATTGGAAAAATATTCTTTTGTCTCCACAGACTGAGAGACAATTCTTACTGATAAGAACATTGCAACATCCTTAGGTTCAGATGCAGTGGATCGTATTCAGATAACAAATGAGCACAATAGGATTTAGTGGTGTGAAAGCTTTCCAGGTATTTTGTGATGAGAATTACAGGTCCCTCAGCCCATGGAGTTATCCACTCATTCCTCATTTCAGATTCCAACAAGCAATGGCAGAGACAAAGGACCCTAGCACCTTTCTGGGAGTTGACATTTCATGATCTGGAGTTCCTCATGATCAAAACAGTAGAGGTGGTCCATTTGGTTCTGCAGAGATGTGGCCATGACTTCTCTCAGCGATAGCAGCCATAAAGCAACCAAAAATAAAGCTATGGCATTTCACAAAACCCAAGTGATAACAAACACCTACTTGTCAGTATAAATTTGCAAAATTGTCCTTCCGCTCTTTTAAAATAAAACCCCACTGATAACATACTTCACATCCAGCAAGGAGACTTTCAAATAGATGATCTCAGGAAATTGTGTTGGGTTTTTTTGTTTTTTTTTTTTTTTTTATCTTTGTCTTTGGAAATTTAGGCTTGCTACATCTCACCCAAAATAATTTTGCAGAAGGAAATCATGCAGTGGTTTTCTGGGTAGTGTTCCTGTGCAGAGTGCAGCCAGCTGAAATTTTCCAGTTGGTAAGATAAATACTGAAGGAGTCATAAAATGAATGGCTCTTTTCTGTGAAGTCAAGTATTTCCTGAAGGATAAATGGCTACTCACTTAAGTCCCCAGCTGGAAGATGTAGCTTACATGCAGTAGCTTATTGGCACCTCAAGTGCTTCTACCTTTTTCTCAATTTATCTCTTTTTTATTCTTTTCTTTATCCTTCCTCCCTCAGAGCATTTGGACTGTAGCATTATGAAGACTTAAGAGTACTATACCTGGGCTAGTCCTACTGATGGTAGCGCTTACCGCCCATATGGCCTCTGCAGTTGCTGTATTGCTCCCAAGCAAAGTCTCCACACAAACTTTATTCTCCCAGACTGAAGGCCCAGTGTCAGTGTGGAGGGAGGTTGCCGAGCCCCACTCCCAGGTGTGCTAGCACAGAGCTCATGCAAGGTGTGGGCCATGCTCTGCTTTCTCCAGCTGCCCTACCAGCCGCTGTGCTGGCCCAGGCACATGCTGTCTGGAGCACAGGTATGCAGCAGGTTGGTACCCAGTACAGCCCAAAGCTGCCCCAAAGCAGAAAGCTGTGTGCACAAGGTTGTGCAGGCATCCCACTGCCCTCCGTGAGGCTCCACCAGGGCCCCACAGTCCCTGCCTACAGCACTCCTCTACTAACATTTCAGGGAACACTGTGTGGAGTAGGAAACAACCCTACCCTTGACCCAGCACCTTGAAAACACTCTCTGAGCAACACTGGAAGGCAATCCTGGAAGGCTCAAGTCCTGTCACCATCTTAGAAGTGTGGGCAGCAGGGCAAGGGAGGGGATTCTGTCCCTTTGCTCTGCTCTCCTCAGACCCCACCTGCAGTCCTGTGTGCAGTTCTGGAGTGCCCAGCATTGGAAGGACATGGAAGTGGTGGAGTGGGTCCAGAGGAGGCTGCAAAGATGGTGAGAGGTCTGCAGCAGCTCTGCTGTGAGGACAGACTGAGAGAGTTGGGGCTCTTCAGCATGGAGAAGAGAAGGCTTCCAGGAGACCTTAGAGTAGCCTTGCAATATCTGAAGGGGGCTCCAGGAAGGCTGTGGAGGGACTATTGACAAGGTCTTGTAATGCCAGGACAAGGGGCAATGGGTTTGAACTGTCAGAGGGGAGATTGAAAGTGGCTGTTAGGAGGAAGTTGTTTGCAGTGAGAGTGGTGAGACAGTGGCATAGGTTGCCCAGGGAGGTTGTGGAGCACAGAGTCACCCAACGTGATCAAAGATCTGTGCTCCACAACCTCCCTGGAGGTGTTCAAGGCCAGGTTGGACGAGGCCTTGAGTGACCTGTACTAACGGGAGGTGTCTCTGCCAGTGGAGGGTGTTGGAACTGGATAATCTTTGAGGTCTCTTCCAACCTTACCATTCTATGGTTCTATGATCTTTTTGTCTATTTTAGGTACCTGTTTCTCAACAGAATACTTTGGGACTTGGTGCTGCAATACTCTGGAGCAGCTGAACTGCTTAGTAACAGAACAAGATAAGATCAGCCAGTGTGCCAACAAGGAACATTGGAAGTTAATTATTTTCCCTTTTTGATTCCCAGAAATTATTTTTTTGCTTTTAAAAACATGGTCTAGCCATCATCTGCTTCAAAGCAAAAGGAAATCAGCAGCAAAGAATACTTCATTTAATTATTTTTACATATCAAAAGCACTGCCTACAGTGGATGTACATTAGTGAGAAAAAGAGCAGGAATTATGATTGGTTTTACTTCAGCATCAGTGTGTCCCTTTAACAGACTGTTTTCTTGATGATGCATTTGTTGGGAGGATTTGACGTACATGTATGGACATTAGGATTAAGCTGAACTAAGACACAACAGATTTATTAATTTACTTTTTTTCTTATTTATTTTTTTTCTTATTTAGAGGGAGGGGGGAGGGTGTTCAGCCTTTGGTGTGATTTACCTTGTTGCTTATTAGCTTTGTCCTGCCCCTTGTGAAATGGAGCTCTACAAACACACAGCCACGAGACAAAGTCGAATCAGGCTTCCTGATCTGTGTTTTTAGGAAATGCTTCTATGAAGGCCTTGTGCTCCTGAGCACTTTCTCAATGCCACCATCCAAATTCCTGCCTTGCAGATGTTTCCTGGTGTCTGTGTTTGGGTCTCTGACCATTAGAGGGGTGCAGCTTAGTGATCCATGGGGGCTTATGAGAAGGCTACCTGGAGTTTGCCTCCAAAAGTGAACTCTATTCCATACTGAAAGCTCAACTACCAGCATGAAAGATATTTTCTCCCCAGTAACTCTTCGTACAGCTAAAGGGATCAGTGTTGGAATCTATTTGTCCCTGATCCCTGTGTCTAGTGTGCTGCTGCTTGGACAGTGTACAGCCATCCATCGTGATCTGGACAGGCTGAGAGCTGGGCAAAGGCTAACCACATGAAACTCAGTAAGAACAAGTGCAGGATGCCATCTGGGGAGGAATAACAACAGGTAGCAGTATAGGATAGGGCTGCCCTGCTGGAAAGCAGTTCCCTGGAGCAAGACCTTGGAGTGCTGATGGGAAGCAAGTTCTGCATGGGCCAGCAATGTACCCGTGTGGCAAAGAGAGCCAAGGGCAGCCTGGGGAGCATCAGGAAAAGGTGACCAGCAGGGCTAGGGAGGTTCTTCTCCCCCTCTGCTCTGCCCTGCTGAGACCGCACCTGCAATAATGTGTCCAGTTTTGGGCTCCCCTATTGAACAGAGACAGAGACTTGCTGGAGAGAGTCTCCAAGGATGAGTGGGGGACTTGAGCATCTCCCCTATGGAGACAGACTGAGAGGCCTGGGGCTGTTTAGTGTGGGGAAGAGAAGGCTGAGAAGGTACCTGATCAATATGTCAAATATCTGAGGGGTGGCTGGGGCCAAGCTCTTTTTGGTGGTCATCAGCAATAAGCCAAGGAGCAACAGCAGCAAACTGGAACAGAGAAGATTTCACTCAACATGAGGAGAAACTTCTTTAGAGTGAGGGTGACAGAGCCCTGGAGCAGGCTGCCCAGAGAGGTTGTGGAGTCTCCTCTGCAGACTTTCAAGCCTATCTGGATGCATTCCTGTACAGACTACCCTGGGTGATGCTGCCTTGGCAGGGTGGTTGGACTGGATGAGCTCTGGAGGTCCCTTCTAACCTCTAAGGGTTCTGTGATTCTGCATTACCCTGATAATACATTGCAACAGGGAGTGTTACAAACAGAAGCAGGGAGTCAGACAATGGGCTCTTGTCAATTGGAAGGCATCATCCAGCCTACATGATGCCTCTGGGCATTGCTTACTGCATGGCAGGTAGAGATGGCTTCTCAGGGGCTTCTCCAGGCAGTCTGAGGAATGGATGCTGTGCGAGGGCCTAGTGAGGTGTGTGGAATTAAAATTAAATGTAGACAGGAGTTACTGCCATAGGAAAGGTCCTTATAAAAGAGATCATCACTAAGCTGCATGTAAAAGGGGAGGCAGAAGGAAGTAAAAAGTCTTTGGCTCTCTGTCATGTCCTTGTCATGTCCTTCAAGCCGGAAAATCCACCTGCTGGACAGGTCAAAACCCAGTTCTGCATCAGCGACACCCTGATTATCCCGTAAGAAGAATCCTCTATTAACAGTATGTTAATGAATGCTGATCAGCCATCAGCCATTCATGGACTTTTATTGACAGTTAAATAGAATTCGAATGATATGGGGGTTTGGCTGTGGTTCAGGGGTGCTTTTTCTTTCAGGTCTGCCTTACCTGAAAGCATGTAATTTGTTTCATTTGTGGTCCTGCATAGGAAATGAATGCAGGGCTCCAGCGCTCAGAGACAAGCGCAGCAATCATCTGCATGACTTGATTCCTTATTCCAGTGCTATGAAAATTGTCAATTATGGATGAGTTATGGGCGCTACTGATACCTGTAATTTGGTTTTGCAGTTTTGTAAACATATGCAGCTGCACTTAATTGTATTTTACTAGTCATGTAATTCATTAAGGTGCACCTGCAGTCACCTAAGACACAGATATTAATGGACTGAAAAGCTGCATTTCGTCGTCTGCTATTTATATTGACAGTTCTTACAACTGTTTGTTTTTAATCACCTCTCTGCCTACCTGGGATGCTGATATTAAAGAAAAATTATCAAATGGTTATGAAATAGCACAGCTAACTTGTGCGTTTTAACATCCTCAACGTACTTGCTAAATAATTAATTTAAATAATTGCTTTTCCATGCAAAGCCCGACACTGGAGAAAAACTGTAGAATTGATTTTTGCAACAGTTATTCTGGTAAAGATGAATCATTAGCTAAGTGATTCCAAGGATATGAGCTGCCAGAGCCCTTGCACTGTGCTTCCCTGCTTGAGTGGTGATGGATGTTGCTCAGCTCTGCCCCAATACAATAACCTCCCTTTCACCATCCAGCCCAATCTCTCAGAGGAGCTCTCTTCTCCTCTGGGAAGACATTTTAAAAGCAGGCAC
>VWYK01006310.1:0-10187 GCA_013399775.1 Semnornis frantzii | reverse complement strand
TATGATTCTATGATCCTGTGTTTAATGATCAGCAGTGTGGTGACCAACATAATCACTACCAAGTTTAAGAAAACTGAAAATGAGAAAGAAGAACAATGTTGCTGAGTGGGAAACACTGTTTAATGAAAGTAGTACTCACAAGGTAATTTAGACATAGTGATGCTCTTGGGTTAGAAGACATTGTGAAGAAGAATTGTGAATCAATTTTGGTTCAAGCTGTATGATTTTAAGGGACCAGTGTCTGTAGATCTTGGTGGTTTTAATATGAAGAGTGAAATACCTCAGAAAAATAACTATCGAGAGGTGAGTTTGAGCTCAACATTTTGGTTGAAATTTTCCTGGAGTCCTCCTACAGGTATTTGACAGCTTGAAAATGTAATACATGGTGTTGTACCAGCAGCTTATGGTTCTATATGAATAGTGTCCATTGTTTCCACCTAAAGGCCATCAGAAATAGTGTGGGATATATTCAAAGTACTGCATTGCTTACTCTGACTGCAGGATTAAGTGTCTAGTTTATGACACCTGTTGAAAAGTTCATAAGTGATATTTTTGTTTGCAAAGCATGGATTTAGCGTGGGACTGTGTTAGGGCATTATTAGAGTGTTTTTTCTACACATATTTAGAGGTTGGAGACACAGTTTTGTTAAAGATGTTCTGCTGTAAGGATCTGAATATTTTTACTATTTGTTTTTATGATTGGGCAGCTTCAGACACTCTCAATAGAGAAAGGAAAACCTTGTTTTGTTTGCTTGATTTTATTTATCTGTTTTTTTGTGTGTGACTTCTGTGATGCTTGGAGTCACGATTTACAGTGTATCATTTAAGGCCTGTTGTGAATATTTTAGAGGTCTCTCCTGCCACCACATAGGATGCTTATCTAATAATGAGGGCACAAAACATCTTAAATGTAATCACAGAAGCAGATTTCTCAAACCACTTAATGAGAACATAAAAGGTTAGTGTGTGTTTTATGCTGGTTAGGTGTTTTTTTTACATGAGACTAGCTCTTTAGTAAAATGTACTCTTGCTAGAAGTAAGAGTAAGCAGATTTTTGCCTTTGGCAAATACAGTCATTAAAACGGGGCTATAAATCTCCCTCTGTGTAACTGCATGCATTGTACATACCATGGGTATTTTTCAGTCTGTTGCTCTTAAGTGGCGAGGGAAGAAAACCGTGTATACGTATTTTCAATATAACTGTATAAATGCATAGCTATTAGAATCATACAATCATAGAATGGTAAGGTTGGAAGGGACCTCAAGGATCATCTAGTTCCAACCCCCTGCCATAAGCAGGGACACCTCCCACTAGGACAGCTCACTCAAGGCCTCCTCCAACGTGGCCTTGAACATCTCCATGGAGGGAGCAGTCACAACCTCCCTGGGCAACCTGTGCCAGTGTCTCACCACCCTCACTGGAAAGAACTCCCTCCTAACATCCAGTCTGAATCTGCCCTCTGACAGTTTAAACCCATTGCCCCTTGACTTGTCATTACAAGACCTTGTAAATAGTCCCTCCTCAGCCTTCCTGTAGGCCCCCTTCAGATACTGGAAGGCTACTCTAAGGTCTCCTCGAAACCTCCTCTTCTCCAGGCTGCAGAGCCCCAACTCCCTCAGCCTGTCCTCATAGCAGAGCTGTTGCAGCCCTCTGAGCATCTTTGTGGCCTCCTCTGGACCTGCTCCAACAGTTCCATGTCCTTCCTGTGTTGGGGACTCCAGAACTGCACACAGTACTATAGGTGGGGTCTGGTGAGAGCAGAGTAAAGGGACAGAATCCCCTCCCTTGCCCTGCTGGCCACACTGCTCTTGATGCAGCCCAGCACTCGGTTGCTGTCTGGGCTGCATGCGCACACTGCAGGCTCATGTTGAGCTTTTCATCAACCCAGACCCCCTGGTCCTTTTCCTCAGGGCTGCTCTCAACCATTCACCACCCAGCCTGGATTTGTGCTTAGGACTGTGCCTACCTAGGTGCAGGACCTTACACTTGGCCTTGTTGAATTTCATGAGGTTGGCTTGGGCACACCTCTCCAACCTGTCCAGCTCCCTCTGGATGCCATCCCTGCCCTCTAGCAAGTCAACTGTGAAGCACTTTGTTTACATTTTTCCTATTTAAGTTTCTTTGCTGTTCTCAAAAACTGTTGTTGAGCAATTTTCTGCTAGCTAAATTTTTCCTATGGAACCCATGTGTGCTTTGGGAAATACTGCGAGCTCTTCCAGCCATCTGGCCTTGCAAGCTGCTTGGTTCCTGAAGAGCAGCACCACGTGTCTCCTGGGCCAGGGGTCATTCAGCACAAAGGCTCAGCACCTTATGGGAGGGGTCTGCTAAGTCAAAAGTAGCCTGCTGTTGGACTCCAAATCTCCTTAAGACCAGCACTTGAAATCTTAAAGAATATGAATTTCCTTCTTTTGATCAGGATAGTGCTACTGAATAATGTGCTGTTTGGTCTTGGGTTTCCTTTCATCAGTGCTTTAGACATCGGAAACTGCTCAGTGTTTGTGTTTAGGTAACAAATCTACTGGAGCTCCTTTTCAGTATAGGTCTCAACGTGAGATTGAATGGAATTGTTTTTACTGTGAGAAAACATGGTACTTAGATTTTGCTTCTAGTTCTGATTTGTAAGTGTTGAGCAACACGTTTTTTAAATGGAGGATTTTTCTGTTACTTCTAATTTGCACTGTAGCTCACCTTTGGAGACCTATCCTTGTAGTATATGTATTCTCAATGCTACTCTCTTTATTTCTGCGTTGTCTGATGTTGTCATCTTAAACCCTTTTGAGACAATAATTTTCCTTAAAACAAATACAGTGCTTTCTAGGAATGCACCTTAAATTTGCTCCTCCTCCACCTAAAGAAAACTCAGACCTGTGAAAGAATTACAAGCTAAAATTGTGCCAGACCATACAATCTTAATTCTGCTAAATTTTTAGAGTAAGGCTGATCTCACCTGAGTTCAGTTTTTTTGAGCATTAGATTTGCAGGGACCAGGAAAGGCTTTTATAGTTGTTGGTGGAGTGAGCTGTGCCCTCAGTGAGGAATTCACCTCAGGTGTATGATGCATCTGTCTTCAGATGGCATGAATTTTCTCTCATGATACTTCTCTCTTGTGTGACTGCAGAGGGACAATCCAGATGATGAGCTAAGGCTAAACACATAGCTTTTAGACAGCTGAAGCTGAGTGAATTGAATTCCACTGTGGTCACCAGTGCAGCTGTGGGAGTTCACCACTCATCCCACAGCTCAGTCTTGACAGAAATCTCTTACTCCTAATGTACTCATTGCCTTAGTTAAAAGCATATTTAGGATCATTTGGGGACACTGTTGCCAGCAATTATGAGGACTGAAATGGATTTTAATAGTGCCTTCTCTTGATCGTAATTATCAGGAGTGGAAGGTAGTAGGTCATGCTTTTGTTGAAGTGCCATTGATGGGGCAAGTTCCCATCTCCACTGCTTTCAGGGTCAATGGCTTTTTTGCACATCAGCAAACATGTGGTCTGTGGAATTTTTATGTTCAGTATTGAAGACACATGTGATGTCAGAGAAATGACCTCAACAGATCTTGTGATATCTCACGCTTTTAAAATTACTCAATGTAATGTTAACCCTAATAATAAATCTCCAACAAGGGCACATATCCAGACACACTTAGCATCACTCAGAAAAGAAATACAAACCCTTCCTTAAATATTTGATTTAATGTCAGGGTATCCTGAAATAGCTGGTGGCTAGGGCTGCTTAATGTGTATGATTTTATTGGGGAGTGTTTGTCTTTAGTACTTTGGTCATTTGAATTCTGTTTCAGGCTGCTGTTTAAAATATGCTGATGATGTCAGCTAATATGTGTAATATCTTTTGTGTAAGCACTTATCTGTTCCCTAACAGCACAGTAGACAAAATAGCTCATGAATATTAATGCTAAGAAAAAAAGCATATCACCACAGTAAAGATCACATAATCTAGAGGGAGAAGCAAAGCAGCAATGAGATGAAGGCCAAGTTTGTCTTTGCCGTTTGGGCTGGCCTGCATGTTTGTCCTTTAGACATGAAGGAAGTCAAAGGCAACTAAAAGCTTCATCACATTTTAAAAGGGATGAATCTCAACCCAGTCAAGGCACTGAGGGTCATGGAGGATGGTTTAGCATGTAACTGTAGGTGAAGAACACCATGTTTTTCGGTGCTGGGAAATCACACAACTCAAGAAAAAAGTAAGCAAATTCACACAGAAAGATCACACCACTTGCTGAAGATGCCTCCAGACAAAGAGTCAGTAGAAGGTTGGCTGCACTTGTAGCAGCCAGAATTCAACACTATCAGCTGTTGCTTACCTAAGAGCAATTACCCTTTCCTGGCCAGGCATGTAAGAAGAAAGGGCAACGGGCTTCTGCAAAGCAGCAAGGGCCAACTTGACCAGCACTGCATTGACGAGATCAGATTTGCCAAAGTACTGAAAAGGGTCAAATACTTTTTCCTCTAGGAAGTTTTAACAGGACAGAGAAACCTTGCAATAAACCTCAGGTATCAATAACCACTCCTGTTAATTGTTTACAAGACTAAAAATATTTGGAGACAAAAACCATCAGAATGTTGCTTAGAATTTACTACTGAGCATCCGTTGTATTAATAGGCTCCGGATATGTCATCTTCCAAACTGAAAAATACTCTTGTACTTAGCATCAGACTCGATAAATACCCTTTCAATAACATATTTATGCCAACTCTAGTTCCTCTAAGAAGTGGGAGAACAAGGACCATATCCCAGATGATTCAGATTTTAGGTTAACTGGCAGGTAGTCTGAAAACACTTATTTCCCCTCTGTTAATCAGACAGGAGTCTGGGAAAATTAGTCTTGTGCCTCAGGCAACTCAGTTAAGTGCTTAGATTTAGAATGGGACTAATTTAGATTTACTCTTCAAAAGCAGAAGATGGAGAAATTTGTTTCTGACAAGTTGCTCAAAACCTGAGAGATAATAACTCCGCAGCAATCAAACATATACTCAATGGCAATCAAACATATACTCAAATAGCATCTCAGTAATAATAATTTGTGGCATCCAATTATGTTGTTAAAAAAAAAAAAATTACCTCTGCATAGCCCAGGAATTTGGAAATTACCTGAATACTAACATTTTTTAAGTGTATTTGTAAATATAAATTTAAAATGAGATGCATGCCATCTTTAAGCATGTAAGGGCTTAGTTTTCATCACTAACANACCTCCACTCAAGAACCTCCTCACGAGCACCTCCTCACGAACACCTCCACAAAACCACCTCCACACAAGCACACACACAAATTAGATAAAATCGTTTACACACATTATTCTCAAAGTTAAATGTATTAGAACTTAAGACTGAAAATGTGGTCAAAAGGTTGCATTGTGTCAGCCTGATGTTTGACTTCTGATAGCACATCCCCAAAGACTTCTCTTTGATGTATCTTGAACAGAGAAGGTTTGTTTCCCACGACGTCTGTTGCTGCTGATAAAGCTCATCTATATCACAGCGGTATCTAATACAGCACTTCTGTGCTGGGGCCTTCTGAAAAAAAAAACAGTTGAGTAACTCATTTGCCTTTGTAAATCTGCTGTGCCTAAAGACTTTGTCCAAAACCCAAACCACAATCACTGAGTCTGTGTACCACATATGCTTTTAAACAAAGCATAAAAGAGGACAGTATTGCATGTTAAAACAAAATAGAAACCATAAAAGATGTGTTTCAGAGACTGTATTAATGTGCTTGTGATAATAATGTGGTTTTGCTTTCCTTTGATGTTTGAGGCCTCTGAGTGACAGAAGGCAGATCTCTTAGGAATCTCTTTACCTTGAATATTTTGTATGGTTAAATGAGCAATAAAGCAGAAGTGTGGAAGCTGTTTTTTCCACTGAAGTATTATTGCAGGCACCAGGCAGTTCTGGAAGGTACACAGACACTTGCACACACACATGCAAAGGAAGAGGTGGGAAATTGGGTGAAAGTTGAATGTCCCAAGTTCAGTGTAGGGAAAACCTTTCCCATAGTCAGGAGGAAGCGTCCTGAAGATCTATGAGAGGCTTTTTGCCCAGCCTAGACCGCATGCTGATAACAGACAGTATCATGTGTGCTTAGAAGTCCTGACGGCCTTTCTTCCCCCTTCACCTGCCCACACCCTGCAGATGCAAGTACAAATCCCTCCTTTCACTGTTTTGCCACAAACATGAAAGGAAATCTCTGGTCAGTGCACACTGCTTTGCTAGAGTCACAATACCAGAAGCTCTGGATTTCAAGATCCAGGGACTGGACTCTAAGTCACTGTTTCTCCAGTGCACACCAGGATCACTCCTCTGTGCTCTCCAATGATTGCTACAGTTATGTATTGTTTGCTAATGTACCCATTCATGAGATTTCTGTGATCCAGAGACAGTTTCATCTTTCAGAGACCTGGGTTGACTCATGGGTGTTTTTTTTTCAGAGCATCTGCTGTCTTAGAAGACACTGCAAGTTGCAGGCAGACTGCAAAGAATGAACAGAAAAACTCCCGAGGATCTTTCTGAAAAAATGTGTAGCTGTGTTTAAAAGAGAGTTTTTCTTTTCTTTCCTTAAAAATGTGACTTGACTACATGATTATGAAGTGCCTCTGAAATCTGTTGGTAGAATAAGCTATTATTTTAATATCCACCACACCAGTTCCCCTTGTTCTTCTTTCTGCTCTAATTTGTGTCCCACCAGAGGAAGCACATTGCAGTGGTGCACAAAACACAGAGCTTGTACCTTCCCTTGCAATTCCCATAAATGTATAGACAATTCTCACTTTTTCTCATGCATCTTTTTTTCCATATTTGAAAGACAGTTCAGACTCTTAGTATATTCAGTCTTAAGGTCTCTCAGTTTGAAGGGGTTTTGGGAGTTCTTCTTTGTCATTGCAAGAACTCCAAGAATTAACTACATTTACATGATTTCTTCATACTTTTACTGGAAACACAACTAAACTGTATCAAATTTTTTTACATATATGTGTGTGTGTGTGTGTATATATATATATATATAAAATCATAGAATCATAGAATGGTAAGGTTGGAAGGGACCTCAAGGATCATCTAGTTCCAACCCCCTGCCATAGACAGGGACACCTCCCACTAGTACAGGTCACTCAAGGCCTCCTCCAACCTGGCCTTGAACACCTCCAGGCAGGGAGCATCCACAACCTCCCTGGGCAACCTGTGCCAGTGTCTCACCACCCTCACTGCAAACACCTTCCTTCTAACATCCAGCCTAAATCTCCCCTCTGCCACTTTAAACCCATTGCCCCTTGTCCTGTCATTGCAAGACCTTGTCAATAATCCCTCCCTAGCCTTCCTGTGGGACCCCTTCAGATACTGGAAGGCTACTATAGTATAACACCACTCTGTATCTTAGCCTGATTTTATGGTTAATAACTCCCTTACAGTCATAACACTCCCCATATTCTCATGTTTCCAGCCTGCTTCCAAGAGCTCAGTTTCCACCTTTCATGATTTTAGAATTGCCCACTCCTTCATTCTAGTGAAGTATTTGTTTATGACTAAACAAAATAAGGAAAAATCAGCAGGCAAAGAGAACAGATCAGAAAAGAAAGTGGTCCGAGTAGTAGAATGGTTTTATTTTCTTCCAATCAATACTTAATGTTAAGGAAAAAAAAAAGAAGAAGAAGAAGAAAGAAAAGAAAACTCAAGTAGGTAGATTTTTGCCTTGAAATGGAGAGGAGTGGTAAAGTGTGAGACAAGGGATGAGGAAAGTCACAAAGTTTGGGATTTCCATCCCAAATTATGCACCGGCTTCTACGTTGCAGATTTACACTGAAAGCACTGAATGGTCCCATTATATTCCTTTTTCAAAAGTTGTGGGCTATGAAATTCAATCTGAGGTATTTTTAATGAGCGTTCTGAGCCTCAGTTGCAGCTTTTCCCAAGAAACAACGAGCACAGTGTGCTGCTAAATAGCGTTAAGGCCTGAGGTTAAACTCATTCCGTTTTTCACTCACAGGGAGGGAAAGTAATATCAACATTTATTTGACAGGTATATACTTGCTTCCAGAATTGATCTTCAGTAAAACAGCTTTTCCATAAGGCAAACGTTCTGAAAAATTAGGTTCTATGATCTTCACATCTAGCTCCCATCTAGTTTCTGAAACAAATCTTATGGTGTGTTTTCCAAAGCCAGTGGCCATAGTGCAGATGATGGGCTTGTGCTGTGGTTATTCCTGCACTGCAGCATGCTGCACCCATAAGCAGCATCAGGTCACATCTCTGTGGGCAGAGGCCGGTGGTGGAGGTGCAGCTTATGCCAGATGGGGATATCTGTCCAGTTATATTCACTGTCTCTCAATTAAACATAGATCATTCCATTGTTTGTCAGAAAGGCGCTTGCTGATGTCCCTGGGCCTCCGCTAAAGGTCTTGGTGATGTAGTTGTGATGGTTCTTTTCTCACATCTCTTGGTGAGACATAACTTTTCAGCTTCTTTTTTCTTATTTTTTCTTTTGTACCTTTTTTTTTTCTTTTTACCCTTTTTTTCTTTTGCCCTTTTTTCTTTTTTCTTCTTTTCTTTTTCCTCTTTTTCTTTTTTCTTTTTCCCCCCCCTTTTCCCCCTTTCCCCACCCTCCCTTTTTAATTTTTTTTTTTATTTTTTTAATTCTTGTTTTCTGGGGCACATAGTTTTAGAAAAACTGTGTAGCACGAAAATGTTGTTGCCTTCCATTTTCCTTACACGCCGATTTGCAAAGCAGTTTGTTTCAGGTCATGAGAAAGGCACTGCTTAATGTGTCTGCCCTGCAACTGACTCCAAGATCTGAAGTTTCTGATGGCTGCCTCTGGTTCTTGCAACTCATCACCATTCAGTGTCAAGTCTCGGGAGCTGGAATATGTTGTAGCAATGATACTCTTCAGAAAGGAAAAGAATCTCTTTCAGCAGAGGATGTTGGCCTTGTTAAGGGGATATAGAACAGCCACAAACCACTTTTTTGTTTGTTTGTTTTGATAGTAAAATCAGATGACCCTGCATTCACAGGAGCTAACTTAAGGAGTAAGATGACATGGTTTTAGTATGTTTTCTCATTATTCTTTTAATGCCTCATTTTTCTTGCCCACACTCTGCATTGGAAAAATATTCAAGGAAAGTAATTTGATTTTAGCAACAGTGGCTCTGGCAAGTGTCTCCTGGTGGAAGTCTCCAAGAACTGAACGGCTCCTGTGTGAAAATTTGCAGCCTTAAATGGTTACTTAAAAGACTTGCTTGGCCACCGCTGATTTCCCACAAATATTTTACATCTGTCTGAAAGAATTTAACAGTAATGGTTGTGCTACAAGAAACAAGGTTTGTGTGTTGTTGGGTTTTTTTAATATTTTTTTCAGAAGGACTGGTTAGCTTGGGTTTTTCGTATTTCTGATGAAGGCATGCATTGTCCACTTTGGGACAATTTCTTATTGTTAGGCAGACAGCAGTGAAGTTTTTCAAGCTATTTCATTAGCATAAGAGATCAGAGCATCCCTTTTAAGTTGATAAAGTGATTTTTAGGTGCATATGTCTCCAAAAAGTGGTTTATTTTTAAATCAGTATGGAAAAGTTAAGACAAGGTCAGTTGTGTTTCCTAGCTGAGAGTTAGATGTCAACTACTTAAAATGCTGTAAGTGCAGGAACCAGTCAATCAGGAAATAAATTCTGAGGGGTTTTGTTAATGCTTTTGACCGTGAATAAGATTGCATAATAAACTTATATATACTTAGACTACAGTGACCAAAGGCTGAATGTTTTGTTTGCCCCATAGAGTTTGTGGTGCTCAGCTAATGAGAAGTTCCAGATTTCCTTTGGCATTGATGAGAGTGGGATGGAGGTGCAAAAGAAATTCTCCTGTGGGATTTTGTCCCTCCAGCTTCCCAAGCAGGAAATTCTCCAGACTACAAGAATTTGCCTCTTTATTCCTCTTTCTTTTACACTAGCTTTGTGGTAGGTGCTCCTAGCTCTACAGTAACAAACTCCATGTCAGATGGACATTTGAGTAATTTAAAGGTGGGAAATACAATTAGTATTAATATCAGTTTACATTTGTTAGAACTGCAAAGAAATCAAGTGATTGGAGCATTACACTTTTCAGTTCTGAAGGTACCCAGCCCATCTTCCATAGATGGAAGAGACAAAAATAAAATTGAAGTATTAGAGATTGTAACTTTAACA
>VWYK01006283.1:0-13789 GCA_013399775.1 Semnornis frantzii | reverse complement strand
AAAAATACAAACCCAGAAGCCCCCATATGCTTCAAAAGGTTTTGAGACTGCCATGTAAGACAAAACTCCCTCTTTTGGTAGAGCATGGCAAAAATTGATTTAGGATTGCTTAGTGAGGGTTTACTGAGGATCAGTTCCCATGTGCTTGTGACACTAGACTGCCACAGGCTTTGGGCAGACTTCTTTACAACCAAGTTGGTTGATACACAAGTGAGAATAGTAATTGTCTTTTAATTGCTTTGAGACTGGTAAATAAACAGTACCATGTACAAGTTAAGATATTATTAGCTATGCTGTGATTGTAACACTTGACAGCTGAGTGTGTGCAAACACCTCCATCAGCAACTCATCCTTATTTATGCTGGCAGAGTGAATGTAATTTTGCCGAGGGGAATCACAGACCTACAAAAAACATCAAATGCCCACAGCTTAAAATGTGGTGGGTTTTTTTTAAACTTGGTAAATGCTTTGGATTTTTTAACATTTGCTGCAATTTGTCAAAGTGTACATGAGTAGGCATTAAACATCAGAAGAGGATGTTGCTTTACATCATTGTGATCAGGTGTAAAAATATTCAGTGTGGCCTTCAGTGTAGCTGTAGTTAGCTCATGCATGCACAGAAGTTCTTCCTGCTCTGGAAGGTGGTGTCTTAAAGCAGCCAGCAGGATGGAAATTTCCTGTGACATAACTTGCAGTCTCTAGGAGTTCATGCCTCATTAGGCACTGTAGTCAGACATGTGATGATTTAATGCAGGGAATCTTGTATCTCGTTTATTTAAGTCTATGGTTATTGATGTTTAATCATTCAATTTTGTTTCAGAGATGTGGCTTGGTTTGATGCATCATGGCTAAATCGTATTAAAGATGATGTTGGTGACAACTGGAGAATAAAGGTATTAGAAACCTTTATAAGTTAGGAAAGGTTTGTGGGGTTGGGTATTTTGTCTGTCCTGAGAGTATCTTGCAGTCCAAAAATCTATGGAATTAAGATCAGACTCTATTAGGTTATTTTAAATGAACTTCAACGTGTGATAGTTTAAGTGCTTCCACCGTTGTTGTATGGGGATTCTTATCGTGATGTTTTTTTTCCCCTGTCATTCCAGGGGAATGACAGGTCCTTTCCTGGAGTTGCTGTGTAAATATTTTCTTGTAAATCACCATTTAATTTCAGCAAAATTAAGAATTTGAATAAAAAATTACAACTTTTCTTTCATGTGCAACCATTAGTCCAGTAATCTGAAGAAGATACTGCAAGGAATTATGGACTACTATCATGAGGTATGGAAAAGACTTTTTTTTTTTTTAAATTATAATCATTAAACACTGTGATTGTTGTTCTTCTTCACCTAACTTTTTTGTTTTTTTCTTGGCAAAGTAATATATTTTTAAGACTCCTCTTGCTAGAAAGTATATAATAATTACCTGGTTATGTGAGAGGTCTGAGTGTATATAATTAATTTCAACAGATGTATTTTAGATGAGACCCTTGGAATATGGAAACCATGTCTCTGTCATTGCCCAGGTGAATTTCATATGGACCGTGCTGCAGAATCCTGTTGATTTCTCTCTGTGTGTGTTCATATTTGCTTTCCTCTAGTGTTTTGATCCTTTTGTACATAACAGCTTTGGCAGCCCTTGCTTAGATTCTATGATACTCATTTGGAAGCTGAGTGATAAGTTGCAAATAGATAGTAGGCTGAACATGAGCCAACAGCGTGTCCAAGTGGTCAGGAGAGCCAATGGCATCCTGGCCTGGAACAGGAACAGTGTGGCCAGCAGGACAAAGGAGGTGATTTTGCCCCTGTACTCAGCACTGGTCAGGCCACACCTTGAGTCCTGTGTCGAGTTCTGGGCCCCTCAATTCAAGAGAGATGTTGAGGTACTGGAACATGTCCAGAGAAGGGCAACGAAGCTGGCGAGGGGCCTGGAGCACAGCCCTATGAGGAGAGGCTGAGGGAGCTGGAGGTGTGCAGCCTGGAAAAGAGGAGGCTCAGGGGAGACCTACAACTACCTGAAAGGAGGTTGTAGCCAGGTGGGGGTCAGTCTCTTCTCCCAGGCAACCAGCAACAGAACAAGGGTACACAGTCACAAGTTGTGTCAGGGGAGGTCTAGGCTGGATGTTAGGAGGAAGCTCTTGACAGATAGTGTGATTGGCATTGGAACGGGCTGCCCAGGGAGGTGGTGGGGTTGCCATCCCTGGAGGTGTTGAAGAAAAGCCTGGATAGGGCACTTAGTGCCACAGTCTAGTTGATTGGGTAGGGCTGGGTGCTAGGTTGGACTGGCTGATCTTGGAGGTCTCTTCCAACCTGGTTGATTCCATGAAATCCTCCTGGACATAGTAAGACTATGGTAGCTGTATTTTGAGTTTAAACCAAGAAATTGATGGATTTTGTATGGAACTTGATAACAGTTATGTAATGGGTGCAGTGTAAATAAACTTGCCTGATCATCTAATGGCTTCCAGGTCTCACCTTTGATCAAGTGCCAAGCTCTTCTGTATTGCCAGGACTGATGCTATCTGGCAAGCCCAAAAGTAGAACTTCTTTAGGTTTGTGAGGAGCTTTTGGAAGGATTAGGAAACAACTGAATTTGGAAACCCTTTTAGGTTGGTGGGTTTTTTTTGTGTTGATAGACGTGAAATATGTGATAATTAATCTAGTCTAACCCAATAACTTTTAATGTATTACTGTTGCTTTTACTTCTGTTAGTGGTCAGTTAACTAAACCTCCAAAGTTGTGGTTTTGCTAGAATAATTTTATAGAACTCTTGCTCAAGTGGCTAATTTCATTGAACTAAATAATTGCTAGGTGATTGGCTTGCAGTGGATGGAGTACCCCTTCCCCACATCAGACAGGGAGAGATAGAGACAGATGTTTGGTGCACAACAGAGCCTCAGTGTATGACATCTGAGTTGTGTGTAACAAAGGGGTTACATAAAATATATAACATGCACTTTATCTGGCCTCTTCAGATTTCCTAGTCTGATTCTGCTGTTTCTCATAAACCAGTATTTTGAGTGTGCATCTCCATGTTTTCTGTTTAAAATCTTCCCCTTCTGTAAGTTTTATGGTAACAAACTTATCAATAGACCGTTGAATGTCTTGCAGAGTTCAGATTTCTGTTGTACAAAAGCATGAGTCTGCTTGCTTGCTTTGCTTGTTTTCAGTTCTTGGGTCAACAAATTTCAGAAGAACTTATTCCAGACTTAAACCAGATATCTGAGAACTCGGATCCCACTGAACTGGGCAGGCTGCTGCAGCTTATTTTAGGTTGTGCAGTCAACTGTGAAAGGAAACAAGGTACACATTACCCTAATCTGTTAAACAGCATCAGATGATTGCTAAGGTGGAAGAGCTGTAAAATCAATTTTCTAATGTAGCAAGAAGTTTTATTAATGTGTAGCAAAAAAGTCCTTATTAACACATTGTGTGCCTATTCTGAACTCAGAGTTCACTTAAAAGCAGAGAACGTATGGGAAATTTCCATTACTGAAACTCAAACTTTGCTCAGGGTAGGTTTTAAAGAATAGTCTGAAGTGTGTGTGGATTATTCACACTCGTTCCAATATGTTCTAAGACCTAAAACTTCCCATTCAAGTGCAAATAAAGAAAATTAAGTTACAACTTTGTATTAGGGGTGGCCACTTGTTTGCAGAGCCTCAAGACTGAATTGGTTAAGTTTTTCTGTCCCCATACAGGAGCTTAATGTTCTGGCTAAGGAATCCTCAGCATGATGCTCTTAGTACAATAGATGCAATTTCTAGCTAGTCAGAAATTACTGCATTAAGGAACTTGGGAAGCAAGCTGTCAGGCTGTACATGAAAAATTAACCATGTAAATACATGTAAATAATGTTCTTGCTTTATTATGCATAGTATAAAACCATTAGCTTAGGAGATGGTAATCTCTTATCTACCATATTACTGGGTAATAATGTTGTATGTTAACGGTAGTGATGTCTATAGAAATTATACAGTGCTACCTGTTTTGAATAAGCTTTATAGAGACCAGCTCTTTCTGCAAACTGTATTTCATGCTACTCAAGCCATTGATATGAAAACTGTCAGGACTCACCACAAATTCTTCTTCACAGAACACATACAAAATATTATGACCCTCGAGGAGTCAGTTCAGCATGTTGTCATGACTGCCATTCAAGAGGTGAGAACTCGTAGCCTAATGAGGTTGAGAAGTCTGACTATGCATTTGTGGATCTTTGAATTCTTTTATCCAAGCAAAGGCCAGGGATGAGTCCAAGTACTTCCCTAAATTATCTGGGAAGATCAGGCCCCAGACCCAACAAAGGGGTTTTGACTTCAGTGTTTTTCATATATATGCGCAAACAACTTGTGGAGTCGACAAATGCTTAAGTTCCTGTTTCACACAAGAAATGTACCTTGTTGCCAACTGCTGACTATATCCCGAGTCAGGTTCTGGATTTTCTGTCCCAGACCGGAAGTTGAGCTGACTACAACTGTTCGTGAGGCTACATTGTTCTCACAGACTATTCCAGCATCTCATCTGCAAACTTCCAGATGTATCTCCTATATTCTTACCATGCCATCCTCACCCTGCCAGCTTACTTGTTCTTAGTTGCATCATCTTAGAGATCCAGCTCACAGCACAGCTCTGCAGTCACTTGCATCTGTGAGCTTTAGGACTGTGAAGCAGAGTGTGGAGAGAGGCAAAAACAAATGCCAGCTTCAGAGAAAATACAATTTGTAATTGCACCCTCATCAAAGCTGGCAGGTTTTAAAGCCTATTGCCTGTAACCTGACTATATGGTCTTTAAAGCTCTAAGTGTCATATGGGGAGAAGCAAATCGGAAGCATCTTGTTTGTTGTGTTGTGACAAATCAAACTTCCTGAGGAAGGCCTATAAGTAATACTGCAATTCCTGAGTAAGAAGTAGAGCCCTTTGATTGTCGATAAACATACTGTGTACATCTTTGTACTGGATAGCAGTGAGAACTGTCTTTAATGTTCCTCTTCTTTGCTTGGTGGCAATAAATGTGACACAAAGAAGTGTGGTAACTATTAAACTAATTGAGTGAATACTGTCTTCTGGCTCACTCCATTTTAATTTGACTCCTAGGTAGCAATAACTTAAACAGAACAGATTCATTCTACAAGATGTTCTTGCTAACTTGTTTAATTTGGGGAGGGAAGAGGTTCAAAAAGTTACCTTACTCTGGATTTATTTTTTTTAAAAAAACCTTCACTAAGCTGAAGGTTCTGTAATTATTATTAATCGGTTTTAATATGCTGAAGAGATGCAAAGAAATGGTGAAAAATATACTTGGTACTCAGTAAACAGTGAACACTTAACCTCTAATTTAACCTTCTTTTCCTTTTGCTTTTTTCTGTAGCTCATGAGCAAGGAAATAACAGGTCCTTCCACAAGTGATGCATCAAGTGAAATTGAACAGCAGGTAACTGCTTAATATGTATTGCTGTTTAAACCTGAATGATAAGTTGGTATCTTGCTATCTCTTAAATGAAAAGGGAGGGGTTCTCTTCACTACAAGAAATACTGAATTTCATTTTAAGATGAAGAGTATTCCATTTAACAGGCAGGGATTTTGAAATGCTGAGAAAACAAATGTTCTTGTCATGCTTTTGGCATAGTTATGTTGGATCTGGATGCTATTCCAAATTACAACAATTTACTTTTTTAATGTGGTAGTATTTTAAAATGCAGGAGAAATGAACAGAGATACTGCTCAGCCAGTGTACAGATAGGATATTAGGTGCTCCCACTGACACAGAAACCTTCTTAAACAATTAGTATAACCAGCTGGGACATCTTGAAAGCTATAACTGTGAGTACTTTGAATATTGGCTGGAATGATTGACTCTCTTGTTTTTTAAAAGCTTAAAAAAGCTTTGGATGATCTTCAGGAAGCACTAGCAGAAAAAGAAGAGTTGGCACAAAGGTGTCAAGAGCTAGATTTACAGGTAAGAAACAGCAAGTGCTTCTTTCTTTTAATATGTGCTGCTGCTGCTAAGATGAAGACGTTCTGAAGGGCAAAGAATGTTGCATTTATTTAACTTGCTTTGAGAATGTTCAGCTGATTTGGGGAGAAAAGCAGTTATTCTGTACTCCAAAATGCAATTACTGGAGATAGTTTTCTGGTGGATGTGTATGCTGGATTTTGTGCCAACTGTGAACTCAAAGGTGGTTTGTTCTGCTAAGCTTTGTTTACTCCTAGGAGAGAGTCGCATCAAAACAGTTTTAAAATTGGCTTTACAAATTGCCCATTTCATTTTTAGTTGTTGCTTCCTTTTGTGTTTTGAACTGTGTCCAAAAAAATCCAGTTCACGTGACAATCAGTCATTAGATTTAATCAGAGAAAATGATGCCATTTTCAATAGGAGTTGATGAAAGACTAAAATGGGCAACTTCTCTAAAATTTACCAACTTTTTTTCCTACACTGTTGCAACAGGGAGGATATTTCAGGAAATAAAAATAATGGACGCAAATAGATCCATGCTGACGTTTTCAAACCAGGCTGATAATAGGCCTACTTTTGTTTTAATAAATCTAGAAGTTAATCAGGTCACTCCAGAAAAAAAGTAGAGAGTATTTCATAATGATAATCTGAAATTTGAATTTCAGTCAAATTTTTGAAGAGAAAAACCCAATCCATTTGTGAACTGTAAGTCTGATCCCTCTTATAGCACTATAGTCTGAGAATAGAAAGAAGTTTATCTGGTACAACAAGTTCATCTGAGATTTGATGTACAAAGAAAACATTTGAGTGACATCTTCTTACAGAAGCCGTACTGGCTGTATGAGCCTCTGGAACAAAATAACAACACAAAACCAGAGGCCAGTTTTGCATTTCTTGGAGGTAGTGACAACTGAAAAAGTAGATTACTGACTATATAGACTATTATTAGGTAGCTCATAGCTCATTACTATGACCAGGAAGCTGTTGCTGGAATTGAACTGACATTTCAGTTCCTCTTTTTCTTGCGGCAGTAACAAGGCTCTCTAGTTAAATGTAGAGATCTAAAAATGCTTGTGAGCAGAATCTGCAGGAGAAAATTGTTTCTTTTTAAATGGGCAAGAGGATTGATTTGACAGCCGAACCTACAGATTGCAGCTGTTAAACTGTTCACACTTCAAGAGCTCTTCCTTCAAGAGCTGCTGGGTAACAAGTTCATTTGCACTTTCTTCTTCCATTTGGAGGATTAGTGCGTCTCACTAGAAAAGTCCCCAGGCTTTCTCCTGACTCTTACAAATTTCTCTTTTGAGATTTCTCTATTAACTAATGCTAGGTTACACAAAGCCATTTACTCATAATGTGGGCCAGGTGAAGGCACAAAAGGTGTTTGAAAGAAAGGTACTGCAGAGTATAAAGAGATGAGTTAATAACAGCATAACTCTTTATTGCTGTGAGGTTTTTTAAAGTATCTCTTCAGAATTTCTCTAGACTTTTATACCACTTCTGTTGCATTGAAATAATAGAACAGAAGGGAAAAGCTATCAGAAAGACACCGAGAAACTGAAAATTTTGCTCTGTGTAACAGGGCTTTTGGGGGGGTTGTTTTATTCTGGTCTGAGATGGGTGTTCTTTTACCATTATGCTAAAGGTGTGAACGTTGTGCATTTTTAAGGAGTGGTTGAACCTTGAACAGGAAGTTTTGATGTTGAGCAAGGCTCAGGTGTGCTCTGCTCCTCAGGTGTTTTGTGTGCATGTGACATCTGGTGTGTAAAAAAGGAGTGACTTAGAAAGCCAGCACCTAATGAAGTGATGAATTACTGTTCTGTTCCTTACATCTGTTTGATAGACTTTAAATTATGATCACAAACTATGTCTCAATATTGTGTACTCTAGGTTGTCTGATGTTTAATCTAGTATAATGTCACCATGATATGTGTATTTTACTTATATGAAACCATAATATTGACTTGACGCTTCTCATTTAAACTAATTCTTAATAAATTCACTTGTAAGGTCTCAGTCTTCCTTGATATTTTCCAAGAGTATAAGAAAGGTAGGTTTCCTTTATGATTCAGGAAAACATAACCCAAAAAGCATATTGTCCCTGTTTTTAAACGCCAGTTAACTAACACGTGCTACGTGCTCTTGTGTTTGACAGGACGTTAAAATTAACACAACAGCTTTCACTAGAAAAACTTTAAAGGTTCTATCTTCTTAATCTTTCCCCATTTTATGGCTGTTAGTATACTGACTGTTTCAATGAAGTGTTGTATTCTCATTTGCTTAGCTGTGAACACTTTCAGTATCAAACCTGTTTGATTGCTGCAAGAAGTGCATGCTCTCTCTGAAGCTGTCTAGGTTTTTTCTTTTGCGTGTGTGCTTACTAGCTTACGGCGCTTGAAACCGCTTCTTGCGCAGCCATTCACTGCTGAGCGCACGGCAGTGCTGTGTTGGTGTGCTAGCCAATGCCATCCTGCTTTTTATTGTTAAGTACAAGCAAGATGGAGACTGCCTTGACACCAAGCGAAGTTTTTTGTACAGTGTCCGTAGTATCCTTTTCAATGACAGTACTGGTTTCTCTCCATATCCCATTGTCTGCCTTTACCATGGTTTCAGTTACAAGAATTGGGGTTCGTTGTTCTAGAAGGACTTCTCCTTTAGTGCTTCATAACTGTCATACACTAAAGCATCTGTATGCTGTGTAAATTACATTCTAAAAGTTCTAAATGCTCAGCCTTATTCATAAACTAATGTGGCAATGTGCTGCTGTCTTGCTTTGGTTCTTTCCAGTTGGACAGGTCTTATATTGTTGGTGCTGTTTTATCTGCAATAGGTGGCTGCCCTCCAGGATGAGAAAACCAGCTTGATGTCAGAAAATGAGATTATGAATGACAGGCTAGAGCAATTAGATGACTCCCTTGATGATCCAAATACTGCAGTTGCAAAAAAGTATTTCCATGCACAGTTGCAGCTAGAACAACTTCAAGAAGAAAACTTCAGGTATGAAATAGTTTCTCTGAAAAATCCCTCCCTTGTCATGTCAGTTATGTCCTGAGAATTTCTGTTACTTTCTCAGGATTTTTTAATCTCAATTTCTTTTGCTATAAAAGCTTTCTAGTAATAGGAAAATGTACTTTAAAGGTAGTCCTTAACTTTGAAAACTGTTATGTGATGTAGAAAATTGCCACATTGTAGCCATTTGACACTGTGACGATGGTAGAAGGCAGAAAATGAGCGCAGCAGTGATTTGTGTGCCAACAAAACTAAGCCCCTCAAAACGACCGTATCTTTTGACCTCTACTAATTTCAGTTACATAGTAGTCTTTCTCCTGGTGATTCTTGTGGGGGTGGAAATTACTTTTGATGTGCTCCCTCGACATGGTAAATTTGCAGTATACAGTCCATTGTGATTTACCAAGTAGACAAAATCTTCCACGCTTACAGTACCATTTTTCTGGGTATTTGAATCAACAGATTTCCTTAGTCTTACTTATTTTCAGTAGTTCTAGTGCTAAATAAAAAATGTGTAATTACACTGACTTTTAAACAGAGTTCCTGGTTTTGATCTGTTAGGCTTGAAGCTGCAAAAGATGATTATCGTGTCCACTGCGAAGACCTAGAGAAACAGTTGATTGAACTGCAGCATAGAAACAATGAACTAACTTCTTTGGCAGAAGAATCTAGAGCCTTGAAAGATGAAAATGATGTTCTCAGGTATGTAATAGAGCTCCCCACACACGTTAGGAGGACTTAATGATGAAATCCAAGGTGTTGCATGTAACAAGATTTCTTTTTCTTGAGTCATTACTTCTGCAGATTGATGTTAAGATGTAAAATAAGTGTTGGAAGAGCCCTTTAACAAAGAGATGGAGTGCATGCTTTCATGCATAGCCTCTATTGTTCACTTAAGAAAACCAACATGGAATTTTTCTGTGAAGCAAGATTAATGAATATAGAAATTATTCTTCTTCATATGAAATTAAAGATGAAGCTCTGTAAGAATTTAAGACATGTTTATGGGCTTGCATTTGTGCATTCTTTATTAAGGGGAAATTTGTGTTGGTAAGAGACTGCCTTCTCTGATATAGAAAAGCATGTGTCCAGCTGCAATTTTAACATAACCTCTAGTGTCAGCGTTTTAGGCTAGATTTAAGTTAGCAACATGATTAATAAAATGAGGATGAAATACACAATAACCTTGATGAGAGTTTAATGTAATGTTCATTTCTTGCATAAACTGAATACCAGGCCACCCAAGAAATACCCAAAGCAAATCCTATTGCAAAAGCAGATCTGGTATTAGTAAAATAATATGAATAAAGCATTGAAGAAAAGTGGTTTCAGGTGTTTAACTTAGTGTTTCTTATTTAACATCTGAAACAAATCTTAACTGTAGCTTTTCCTCCCCCCCCCCCCCAGTCTTTGGGAGAAATGGACACGATGANCCCCCAGTCTTTTGGTGATATGACAGATATTAAACACAAGCATTCAAATTAATTTCTGTGTTTATGATTTCTGTATTTTCTTTACCACATTGTTTTGCATTAATGAGCAGCTGGTAATTCTTGGTCATATCTGCTAACAATCATTTTTGTGGGACAACTGTGTTCTCATTATGTATAAGCCTGCCATGAGAACATCTGTGTGTTTTTCCTTACCAGGTACAAGTACTTTGAGATGGCTGTTTAGCACAGGATGTTGTGGTGTAGTTAAATTGCACTCCACAGAATTCCCTAGAGAGATTTGACATACTAACCCTTGGTTCTACTTCAGGCATACAGCTGTCAATCTTACTCCCACTTCAAATCCTGTGCTGATTGCAGGTTTTATGAGCAATCTTTGCACAGCACTGGTTTGCTTTTAAAAATAAAGCAGTGAGGTTTAACGCTGCTGCTGAGCACACTGAAAAAGCTTTAATGTGAATGACAGCAGAATTTGACTTCTTTAATCTTTGGGGGGAAAAAAAAAAACAAAAACCAAAACAACATACTCCTTTCTTGTTTGTACTTGAAGGAGTACTGCAGACAAGGCAAGTAAGCTGGAATCCACTGTGGAAGTGTATCGCAGAAAACTGCAGGATCTGAATGACTTCCGCAGACAAGTTAAGTCTCTGCAGGAAACCAACATGATGTACATGCACAATACAGTCAGTCTGGAGGAGGAACTGAAGAAAGCCAATGCAGCACGGGCCCAGCTGGAGACCTACAAAAGACAAGTAAGGCTGCAGCTATACTTAAGGTGCTCTTTTTATGCTTAAATGCTCATCTTTCTTCAGTAAAATTTATTTTAATTATGTTCCTATGAAGAATGTTCAACAACCTATGGGCTCAACCTGTATTGTCCCCTTGAGATTTGATGTTCATGAAAACTCCTTCATATGCTGCTGTTTACTTCCTGTCTTCCCCTGTTTATTAAACTAGCAAGCTGAACTGTAGTTGCCCTCCGAACTGGTCAGTTTTTCGTGGTTTCCAGGCTTTTCTTCAACTGAGGTAATTTTTGTGCTTGGGAGGGGTTGTCTAGCTATTGCTGAGATCACTTGTGTGCAATATTCCATTATTTATTCCTGGAAATATATTCTAAACTTGGTTTATTTCAATTTTGCTTATTTCAGGAGTAATTAAAGAGATGTAGGAGTGTTATATTTTTAAAACCCAAGAAGACAAAATAAAGCAAAACCCAAACACCACCAGTAATCTCCAAACACACAGGCCTTCATTCAGTCTCTCTTCCCCCAAGCTGGAAGATCAGATTTTGGCAGAACAGGGCAAGAGTGAAGGTTTTAACACAGCTTTTAAAGGCAGCATCTTGCAGAGTTCATATGCTGGATATAATGTTTTTATAAAAAGGTCCAAGAGCTTCATCATAAACTGTCTGAAGAATCCAAAAGGGCTGATAAACTGGCATTTGAAATGAAGAGACTTGAAGAAAAACATGAAGCTTTAATCAAAGAAAAAGAGGTGAGTCTCTTGCAAGAGGGTTTATTTGAACATCTAATAAATCTGTCAAATGCTCTGTTTAAGGAAAAATCTTCCCAGAAGTAGTACTACCATGAAAATGTTTAGTGCTTCTTGTGAGTGTTTACGCGTATAAAAATAGGTCTTAAAATCTGGGTGTCAGCACTATTCCTGATTAACATTACTTGATCTCAAAGTGGTGCAGTATGGCTCAATTCCATCTCAAATATATCTTCTTAGAGACTGATAATACAGTGTGATGCATTAAAAGAGACAAATGAAGAACTCCATTATTCACAGATGCAGCAGGATCACCTGAGTCAAACAGGTATTGCTTCATCTACAGGGACTTTTTTATGTATATTAGTGATTTCTTTTAAGTTTGTTTGATGGAACTTCCCATGCAATTTCAGGTGCATCTCGTGACAGAAGCCATGAGAATCTCGCTGATGAAATTCTGCCAGTGGAATATAGGTAAGAAGTAAGTTGAGGCAGGTTTGGGTTTTTAATGGGTGGGGCATGTTAGCTCTGTGAAAATTTAATACTGATTTTCAGCAACAGGACTCTGAATCCCATTTCCCTCCTGGACCCCTGTGCAGCTGTTATACTATAGGGGAAATAATTAATTAATCTCTGTTCTTACTTAAAAGCATATTAGTTTGTAGCATATAAGGGTTTAGCTTTGAATAACTTCTTTAAGGAATAAAACAATTCTTACCTTGCCACTGGCAAGCAGAATAAATAAAATAATACAGAATCACAGAACCTTAGAGGTTGGAAGGGACCTCCAGAGAGTCCAACCTCCCTGCCAAAGCAGGATCACCTAGGGTAGTTCACACAGGAATGCATCCAGGCAGGTTTGGAAAGTCTCCAGAAAGGGAGACTCCACAACCCCCCTGTGCAGCCTGCTCCAGTGCTGTCACCCTCACTGTAAAGAAGTTTCTTCTCATGTCACTAAGGCAGAATAGCTAGGGGCTAGCTAATAATTGCTTTTAATGTCTGGCAGAGTGAAACAGAGGCACAATAAAATGTGGATTTGGAGTGACTTAATTTAAAACTTTGTTTATGTTTCACAATTTTCATCCAAATAGTATTTTGAAAGTTACCTTTTAAATTAAAAAGTTGTATTGTTACCCTAACTATATCTTTAAACAACTTATTTTGCTCACTTTTAAGGTTGGGGAAGCAAACAGGAATATTAGCTCCTGCTCTTAGTCCCTTTTTTCTTAACTAACAGTGACCTTTTTGTTGGATTTCATTCAGAGAAATGTTTATCCGGCTGCAGCATGAAAATAAGATGCTCCTATTGCAACAGGAAGGATCAGAAAATGAACGTATCAGTGAGCTTCAGGAACAGCTGGAGCAAAAGCATCGGACAGTGAATGAACTAGAAACTGAAAAAAGGTGAGAGGAGAAACAACAATACTACAAAAAAGTGATTTGTTGACCTTCAGAGTGTGGTTGTGGATTGTACCTGTAGTGCAGCACTATGCAGGAAGCCAGCTAGCCTTTTTCTTGCACCAATGTAATGAAAAATTAAGAAGCAAGCAAGAAGGGAAGTGGCTTAAATGTGATGTTGTCAGATGTGTGTGCTGTGTACTCTGAAGAAAGTGTTGCTTACATGATGCTCTTAGCTCTGAATGATTCTTGGTAGGGCAGGAATGGAGAGAGAAACTCTCTTTTTGAAACTTCAGACTCTTCACGTCGTACCACTGTGATATGGTCTGAATCTCTGGATCAGTTAAAGCATGCTGAAAGCAGTTGACTAGGATGTAAGAAATTTTAGTAGTTAATTTTCCTCAAAACTTAAACACGTGGCAGCTTTATTAAACATTTCACAAGGAAATATCTAGAATAAGTTTGTCTTCCCAGAAGTTCAAGCCAA
>VWYK01006265.1:0-12493 GCA_013399775.1 Semnornis frantzii | reverse complement strand
TGTTGTTGAGCCAGTTAACAATCTACCTCACAATCCAATCATCTAACCCACTTTCCTTGAGTTTATGTATGAGGATGTTATGGGAGATGGTAACAAAAGCCTTGCCGAAGTCAAGTTAGACAATATCCACTACTCTCCCGTCATCTCTCTGTTTGGTCACACCTTCATATAAGGCTATCAGATTAGTCATACAAGATATCTTCTTAGCAATCCAAGTCAAGTTAGACAATATCCACTGCTCTCCCACCATCTATCTGTTTGGTCACACCTTGATATAAGGCTATCAGATTAGTCATACAAGATATCTCCTTAGCAATCCATTCTGGCTACTCTTGACAACCTTCTTTTCTTCTGTGTGGTTAGAGATGTCCTCCAGTAAGAGCTGCTCCATCATTTTTCTAGGGAATGAAGTGAGGCTGACTGGTCTTTAGTTGCCTGAGTATTTCTTCTTGCCACTTTTGAAGACTGGAGTGACCTTCCTGCAGTGCTCACGCAGCTCTCCCATTCTCCGTGATCTTTCAAAAATGATGGAGAACAGTACAGCAATGACATCACTCAGATGACTCAGCACACATGGATGCACCCTATCAGGGCCCATGGATTTCTGCTAAAGTCTAAAAGCTGCAGTCTGCATTTTCATTCCATCACACTTTTGCTTTTGGACGTGTACTAACTCTGGAGACCATGAGAAGCCTTATTAATATTTTTTTCCGAGTAGTTACATTTATTAACTATGTTCAGGTACACAGATTATATATAATAGGGACTTTGTTAGACAGATTTTTTCTGTGTGATTATCAAAGAACCAAGCACATGATCAAGTTAACACTTACATATTAAAAAAACATCTGAAGGTAGTTCGCTGACATCTCAATTACTTTTGTGATGTTGATAGCCACTAATGTCACATTACATGTAAGACCTTATCCTTTGAATTTTGTATTAATTTAAATAAAACACTCTGGTGAAAAACTGTTACTTAGTATGACCAAACGTCACTCAAAAAACTCCACCTGACAAGATCTGCAAGCCCTTGGAAACCATAAACATCAATTATATTGATACATTTGGGTTTGTGTGTGTGTGTGTGCGCACCCATTTTTATGTGTGTGTGTACTTTCACACGTGTGTGTGAGGTTGGCATTCACCTGCAGCTGTGTAAGGTAAGTCCCAAGAACTCCACTGCAGCTAAAAGAGAGAATATCTTTGGAAGGTATAACTAATGGATTAGGTAAAAGGAGAGAGGCAAGGACATGCCCATATTAAAAAGTAAGAATCAAAGAAAAGTGGCATTGTTCTTCTGTTTAACAGGAGAGAAGGACAGCAATTCAATCTACTGTTTGTGTAAGGTGAAAAAAAGGGATATATATCTGAGAACACAGGCAGGAGGTGCAATAGAGAAACATGCAATGGAAGCAGAGGACATCTGTGGAATAGGTAGTGGTATTAAAGACAGAAAACTTACTGAGTGGTTGTGGTGTCATTTCACCATTATTTATTCCTAGGTAACTCACATCTTATTCAGGTATTTGGTTGAGAGTGTTATATGTAAGACAGTATGCTTTCAAGCTGCCTGTGAATTGTGCCACAAAGTGCAGAGGAACATTTCCAAAGGAAACAAAATAAAGAAGAATGCATCTTGCAATCTATACGCTAAAGGCAAAGAGAGACACAAAGACAACATTGTGTCAGTGTTACCTGTTTCAGAAACAGGTGAGTTATTTGGAAGTAATAAATATGCTGATGGATAATGAAGCAAGTGTGCCAGAAAAATCTCTCTTCTAATGACAGAAGTGTAAGAGAGATTTCTAAAATCTCTTATAAAGAGATATTCCCACAACTAAGAACAACAGAATTTATCTGCTTTTGCAGAATTTATCTGTTTTTCCCATGAACACATATTCCACGGTGTTTAGAATTTGCAGAACACAACTGTGTATGTGCTCCTAATCTGCATTCAATGCATTTATGTACATGCAGAGAAGACAGGGGGACTTGCAGGTATAAACTGAAAAAATAAAAATAAAAATTTAAGATCCTCACAGCTAAAAAAGCTTAGAGAGATCTCTAGACAACAAACATTTAATTCAAGGAAAATTGAAAAGAATTGAACTGAAAAGAGACAGTCGCCTCCATCTTGGCACCCACCCTTCATATATTTCTAGACATTGATAAGACATCCTTCCAGTATCTGAAGGGGGCCTACAGGAAGGCTGGGGAGGGATTATTTACAAGGTCTTGCAATGACAGGACAAGGGGCAATAGGTTTAAACTAGCAGAGGGGAGATTTAAACTGGATGTTAAGAGGAAGTTCTTTACAGTGAGGGTGGTGAGACACTGGAACAGGTTGCCCAGGGAGGTTGTGGCTGTTCCCTCCCTGGAGGTGTTCAAGGCCAGGTTGGACGAGGCCTTGAGTGGCCTGTGCTAGTGGGAGGTGTCCCTGCCTATGGCAGGGGGATGGAACTAGATGCTCTTTGAGATCCCTTCCAACCTTACCATTCTATGATTCTGTGATTCTATCAATAAGATCCCCTTTCACCCTTCTCTTCTCCAGACTAAACAGCCCCAGGTCTCTCAGTCTTTCTTCCTAAGAAAGATGTTCAAGTTCCACAATCATTCTTGTAGCTTTCTTTTGGACCTTCTCCAGCAGATCCCTGTCAGCAAAGTATTAGAAGGTCTATATAGTTGTTTTGTGCCACATGGCTTGTGTTCCAAAAGCTTTCTGCTATTTGGGCAGACAGCAATTGCTGATGTGTCTTATTACTCTTGTGCAGATCAGCTGTGGGGCATATTAAAAGCAGTTCCAATCCTATTTGGAAATGTTAAAATTCCTCTTCATGCACTGAAGACTGGTGCATTCACGTGTGGAATTTCTAGCTGTCTGTGGCTTGTATAGACATATTCCACCCACAAGGTCAAGATCCGTTCCTTAATTAGAGAGAAGGGAGGGCAAGGTATACACAGGGGTTGAACTACAATACTAAAGTGAAAAAAAAAAATATTTTCACATCCCTAAACTTATGAACTAGTCTGGATGATCAAGAGAAATATTATTTATTATTCAAATAAAAAATCAATTTTTATTTCCCAGAAAGTAAACTTAACCATATACTGCCTGAAAGTGATGAAGGCTGAAGCACAGAACTAGTGTAAAAAAATATCTCTCATCTACTGGTCACTGCAACAACAAGCTTTGTACAGAGTACAGAGTGAAGGAACGGAAGTATTTACCATTACAACTGCTTTTGTGAATAGAGACCAGTTGATTTCCATTTCATATGTGTGTATGCATGGAGATATATACTTACACATGTGTTTCTGTAGTCATATGAAAGTGATAAGATAGTACAGATGAAAACTACAAAGAAAAGAAGACCACAGGGCAACAGGATGTCTATACAAAATGAGATACTCTGTTTAAGATGTATTGCACCAGCCTTCTAGCTGCTGGTAGTTTTCTCTGTTACCTAGACTAAAAGGTCTTGATTATAGCAATCTCATAAATAGTGTACTGTAGTAATTGACATCTGAAAGAAGATAGTCTGTTTCTTACACATCAGAATCAGGAAGTAACCTCTCCAGTTAAGAGAAGATGAGGTGATTTCTCTATGTAGGTCAGATTAGAAAGAAAAAAAAATATATGTCTATTATCTCATATTTCTACAAACACCCTTGTTCAGTCCTGTTTAGCAAAAAGAAAGCTACTTACTATCTACTGCCTTATACCTTCTGTCAAGTATCACTCTCCTTACAGAGATTTGAAAATGAATGAATAGGATGAAACTGTGTCGTAATTTGACACTGTCACATAACAGGGCAAAAGTGGTATGTGCCACCAAGGATTAGGAAATTTTCTGTGTGCTGTGTCGCACACTGCATTAATTCAACTGATTGAATTTTCAGAGTTTTCTTATGCTAACAGAGAAATATGAAAACACACTGCCTAGTGAATAGAGAGACTGCACACATTTTAGCAACTCATTGACTTGTACAATTCACATGAAATTTATTTCAAAATTTAAAGTTAAAACCTTTTAAGAAATTAAAAATATCTAAGAATATATAACTAACTAACTAACTAAATAAATAAATAACTGTACATATTTAATAAAACCAGTTTCAAGACAGTAAGTGAACTTACAGGAGTTCCTAGGTTTCAGTTGGTATTTGTTGTACCACAGCAAACAATTTGAGGTAAAGGAATGACCTAGATAACTAACACTGCTAGTCATTAAAAAGCAAAGAACAAAGGACTACAAGCCAAAAAGGAAACAAAGAAAAGAAAGAGAAAATATTTTTTAAAAAGAAGCAATAAATGCCAGCAAAATGTTCCATTGTATGTGTTAGCTACACTCTTTATTTTAGTGCTTTAGCTTTCTACCTGGTTTATCAATACATGAGTCACTTTACTCAAGTCTTTGTTTTCAAATGTCCTTAACTTTATCTTGCTTTTGTCCTGAAATTGGAATGCTACTATTTCACATGCCAAAGTTTCTGTTTATGTGATAGTCTATGACTGTGGGCAATTTTTGTCCTTCTAATTAATGAATATTATTTTCCTTCTACCCATGCCATCCTGAGGCATTTGGTCTAGCTGTATGGTTAAAGTTGTCATTCACCTCTGAATCAAAAGATCAGTGAGAAAACAAAGTACTTCCTAAACTGACTTTACAGGACAGGCAGAAAAGATTACAATAAAGGAAGCATCAGTCAAAGATAACATTTGTGTCCATAACTGTCATGAAAAAAAACAAACAAACAAAAAAAAACCCCCAAAAACCAACAACAACAAAAATTCTTTATATAACTAGGGAAAAAAAACAAAAAAACAGGTCCTTCAGTAGAGTTGGCTGAATAATTCATCGTGAATAAATTATCCAGAAGATGTACTCCCCACACATTGCTTTTTGTTTGTTTGTTTGTGAACGGTTTGTGAACAGACCTGTTCTCCTGATAATGTATTCCTTGTTTGGAAATGTTCACCAGACTCTTTGTGCAAATCAAAGATGCTCTCAGAAAGGTATTTTGTTGCAGTATCAGCACTCTGGGTCAGACATGGTTCACCAGCTCAGTGTTGGATCAGTGGGCAGCATAAGTTGAGAGCATAGAGAAATTGCACGCTGTTCTTATTGAGATCCCTCTCCTAGTAAACTCTTACAGATTGCAGAAAACAATGGTCTTCAAGCTTCCATGAGGGAGATTGCATTAAGATTTCTTAGCTGAAGTGTTTTTGTCTTAACTTGATGGAAAAGTACCAAGTTGCTTTCTGATTCACTGTGGCTATGGTTTTTCCTCTTTAATTTCATCACAGTAAGCTGACTTCCTTTTTCTGTTAAATTTGCTGCCTGATCAATTTTTCCTTTATAGACCGTAATGTGTTCATAACTTTCACGATGGTCACTCAGTCATGTAGCCATAGAAAAACAGGATGAGAGAAGACCTCAAGGGAATACCACTTGTATCAACTGAACCTGCAAGACTCCCACCAACAGTTGATCTAATGTATTTTTAAAATCCTCCAGTGTCAGAGACTTGCATAACCTTTCTAGTCAAGCTGTTCTTTACAAAGTTGTTCTTGACATTCAGTTTCAGTCTCTCTTACTGCTAAGACCATTCATTCTCATCTTTGGCACTGGGCATAGTGAGTAGATTATTGCCTTTTTCTTTACTGAGGCTTTTTACATACCTCAGCATTCAGCCTTTGAGTTTCTCTTAATTTAAACAGCATGAATCTTTCATTCTTTTTTCAGTAGCCTTCTCCGTAGATCTCTTATCTTCCCTTGCATTGTTCCTTGTTCTCCCTCTGATGTGGTTCATGAAGTATGTGGACCAGAGCTGGATACAGTACTCCAGCTGGGTCCCTACAAAGTGGAGTAAAACTGAAAGATTTGTTCATATTTTTTTGTGAGCTATATTCACTTACACATCTCAGTATGATGTTTGCCATCTTCAGAACAGTATGATATTTTTGATCATGTTCAAACTGTAGTCTAGTCTATCCCTTGGATCTCTTTCCAAAAACTGTTATCTAGCCAGCTGTTCCATGTCCTGTGTTTGTGAAGTTGATTATTCTTTCCTGTTTATAATATTTCACATTTATCTCTAATGGATTCAGCCTAGCTTTCTGAGATAATTTCTTTAATTTACAATGGTCATGACAAGTTCTAGGTCTGTCTCCTATATATTTCAGACATTTAGACTCAATTCACATGCAAATTTAATTATCTGTTTGGGTTTGTTTGTTTGATTGGTTTGTTTGGTTTTGTTTGTTTGGTTTTATCTTTTTTTTATACATTAATTAATAATGTATATTGAAAGGGGTTCGAAGTCTGACCAGACCCTTTATAGATACCTGTAAATCTTCTGCTTGTGCCTCTTTCCCAAGTAATCAATCGTCTATATTTAGTTTAATCCTCTTAAGCCCCTCCTCAAGTGGCAGCATTCAACAAAAAATTACTTTAGCACTTTTTCATATGGAAATAATTATCTTTGTTCATCCTTTGTGATACATTTTAATCTCTACAGGATGCCTTTTTTAAAGGGTAGATTGTAAAGAACACTGTAGATATGCCTGTGTAATGAATTTAGATACTAATCCAACTTCCTGGATACTTAATACTTTTTTACTAAATAATTCTAACATATATTAATATTTGTGTTTCATACAGTGCAATACTGATGTTCTTAGAAAGCTATCACAATGACTCTTGGTCCATAATAACTCTTTTTGATCTTGTCATGGTAGGCCTAGGCAGGCCAAATTGGGCTTGTACCTCTCCTGGTTTGCCCAGGCATGTTTTCCTGTTCTCCCTCCTGCTGTTTTGGGGAGAGCAATTGCGGGAAAAGGGACGAAGAGCCTGGAGCCACTAAGTCTGGGGTCTGTTGCTTGCCCAAACCCTGCAGTAAACAAAGTGCACACGGTTGCCTTGTGCAAGGCCCATGTTCTGCCCAAAGGAGGGTAAAGCAAGCCTATGGTTTCGCCTAATATGGGCAAATCTTGAGTAACTGCCATTTGATTGGCTATCCTGTGTCCAAAGGCCCATTAGTCTCGGGCTGTATTGGATAAAAGCAGATCAGCAGGGAGCACAGACGCCTTTGCCATTACAAGGTGTGTCTGTGCCTGCTGCCTCTGATAGCTCCATACATTTGGCCTGCACAGCCGGCNTATACTGACCACAAAGCCTTCTCTTCCAGTTTATATCGAGTTTAATTAATGTTTATATTTAATAGTTATCTCCAGATCCTATTATAACCTGTACATAGTTTCCATAATGTTGCAAAGAGCCTATTATTATTATTATTAAATGGTGATTGGGGTGATGCGAGTTCTGAATATTTAATATTAATAAACTGTTAATATTTTAAAATATCATCTCGCATTAATTAATTACCCCATCTCCATCACAGATCTCCATTTACTTCAGCTAAATCACTGGATGTTGCTTACTGTTGTCCTTGAATCTCGCTGATTATTCCAAGTCCAGTAGAAGACAACTGCACAGCTTAGATAGCTTTCTCAGAGTTTATACTGTAAAAATTGTGTTTCTAGTGCTGAAAATCTCAAAACCTGTTTCACTCTCTTTGTCTCCATTTTTAATATGCTTGGTCATAATGTATTACAATGACATGAGTACTATTTTGAGAGGAAAAGAGTAAAAAATAATATTGTGTAACAACAAAGAGAAAATACTGATCAGGTTAGTTTTCTTGATATGAGAAAAGGTCTTCCCAATATTTCTAGCAACAAGAAACCACCTTCAAGTCCAGTCACTCTCTTCAATCAGGCTAAATGTGTATTTAGAATTAGATTTTTTTTTTTTTATTTCCCTTTTGACAAATTCTGTTTGAGTCTTGTTCTGAATGTTACAAGCTGACTGAAGTGGGAAACAAAAATGCATTTTGTATGCTTAATGTAGTATATGCCAACAATTATGATACTTTAAGATCTAATATTAACTAGTTATGGAGTAAAATTAAAGAAAATTGCAGGAACTGTGAAGGGAAAACTCCACTGCTGTTCAAGAGCTGAGAATGAGGTAATACATTCTGGACAAACCAGGACATGTAACTAAACTCCTAAAATTAGCAAAAATGTTATGTTTATGATTATTTGCTTAAATTTGGAATTTAAATTTTGGATGCAGAACTTTTAAGGTAATTGATGCTTATTACAAAAAACACAGACATTTGTTGAGTTATGGGAAGAGTATTAACCTCTCTATATTAACTTTTCCAAATGAACTGTATACGTACGAATGTTTACATCTTGTGGTATGGATTTATAATGTCTTGTTAAAAGAAGATGTTAAACCATTTTTGTGTCTTTCTGTCTGTGCCTTCTGCTTTCCCATGTCAACCATTATGAAGTGTGTCTGAGGAAATCAGCGAATTTGCTTTCATTCATTGAAAGTTAAAGCGAAGTGATAATTTTTTACTTTGTTTTCTCTTACAGGTTGAGCACTAGTGTCCTATCATAGATAAAAGCCCTCCAGAGTACCACAGAGTACCAGGGAGTCCCCAGGGGGTGGACACAGGATATTGCAAATATTGTCATCCCATTCCATCACCCTGCAATTTCTATATAACCAGACATCATAGCCTGTTCGCTCGCTCTCACACTTCTTTTCACCCTGGTTTCCTGCTCTGAGTTCTTAACTTTGTTTGCATTTTCTGTGTGGGAGGTAGGCCTAACATGTAGGGGACAGGGAGAGATATTTTTTTCTGGATGACATGGTACGTCTTGAACCTGCTGTGGGGTGCGGCTGGGCCTCTGCTGCTTTGTATATATCCTTTTCCTCTCACTACATTTTTTTGGTAATTATTTTCATTTAACTTCCAGATTCTGTGCAAGTGTTGTTAATTTACTCCTCTGGGGTAAATTCCACATTCTGTCTGGAGCAAAACCAGCACACTTTCCTGTGCTTTCTGTTTTTCAAAAAGGCTTTGCTCTAAGTATTTCCTCCTCTGAGAAATACCTTTTGATAAAATATCCCTCAAATAAACAACACTTCTGTGACTCTACCAGTGCCTATATTGGAATGCTCAAATAGTAATGAAATTTTTGCGTCACCCTTCATGTTACCTGGCTGGTCCAAAATACATCACCCCTGTATATCTAATTTTTTGGCCATGACCAACACAGTGATTCGCAGAACAAGAAGAAGGGATCATTTATCTTGATGTATTGGCTCTGCTGTCATCAGGCTCTTCACACTAATATCTTCTATATTTGCTAACATAGATTTTGTATTTATTGTGGTTTAAGGGTTAACAGGAGAACAGGCGGAACCCAACCCCACTGAGGTTCCTGGGTCATGTTATTCCCTCTCCTTTCCTGCCAATCCTCTATTTCAGGGAACAGAAAGTTCCAGTGGATCACTCTCTTCCTCTGCTTTCTGCCTAGTGCAGAGCTGTTGCTGTGAGCTGCTGCAGCAGGGTTGGACTTGCATTCACCTGTTTCAGGCCTGCATCCATGTGTTGCGGGGAAATCCACTGCAATCTGCAATTGGGTTTTGTATATGTCTGCATATATCCCTTCCCTCCATCTCTCCATACATCACTTTTCCCTTAATACCTTTTATTATTTGTTAAAACTACTTTCTTAACTTTCTATTCTGTGCCAGTCCTTTTGTTTGCTCCTTAAATCCCCTGTCTGTCTTTTCCCTGGGGAGAGAGGGGGGTAATCTAAATTCTATCCTGTGGAGTCTGTGTCCTAAAAATCTTAAACAGTGACAGTATTTCATCTAACTAATTCATTTATGTCCATGAGAAATTTATTCTGTATTGAATGGCAGCTTTTCAAACAACCTATAGGTGTAAAACTCATCTGATTAAGCATAGATTTTTTTACCACAGAACATTTTACATGTATATTAGTAATCTTAGCATCTTTTTACTTAGTGGACAGTGGGACTTGGTACGTGGTCTAAGCAACCTAAAGTTGAAAATGTGAAATGTGAACATCTGATTGGTGTCAATATGGAACAGTTTCAGGACCAAAGGATGACATACGATCTTTCTCTTGCATACCTTATATAACCACACGTTAAGCATAAAACTTAAAGAAATAAAAGTTGTGCTTAAAATGATGTACATAGTTCCTGTATGTGAAAGACATTTGGTATTCATGCTGATAAACTGCCTGGGACCAGTTCGTTGCTAACCACAACAAGTGTCCTATAGGACAAACATCTATAGCGCATGAGCAGAACCAAAGGTCATCCCAAGGATGAGGAATGAGCTGAGGAAGACTACGGACTACTTCATCCCACAACCACCAGATGGGGATATGGAAGACCCCATCTAGGTCCAACAGGACTAGAGAGCATGTGCATAGAAGTCCACACCCATTCCTGGAACTGATTATAACAATCCAGCCTTTTCTTGGAATAAGTTATGAATATGTATTAGCATAGGAAATATAATCTGAGGGTAGAATCATAGTGGTGTGCATTGTTGGTGGGCGGAGACTCGCCGACACACCCGGCCCTATTTGCTTGCCTTTATTCATTTAATAAACCAAGTTCCGTTACAATCTCATTCGGAACTCAGTCATTTACCACAAAAATATTAATATCTCTTAGTAAATCATATTTTAGGAGCTCAGTGAGAAAGGTCTGACTTTTAAGGAGAAGTAAGATGAATGTTGTAACCTGACATTGTCTGACATATACTGAAAAGCAGTATCGTTTAGGGATGGTTTTAAGTGTAAGTGCAGCTGAAGATAATCATAGAATCATAGAATCGCAGAATGGTAAGGTTGGAAGGGACCTCAAGGATCATCTAGTTCCAACCCCCTGCCATAGGCAGGGACACCTCCCACTAGCACAGGGCACTCAATTCCTCATCCAACCTGACCTTGAACACCTCCAGGGAGGGAACAGCCACAACCTCCCTGGGCAACCTGTTCCAGTGCCTCACCACCCTCACTGTAAAGAACTTCCTCCTAACATCTAGTCTAAATCTTTCCTCTGCCAGTTTAAAGAAGTCTGTATGAAATTCACACAAAGAGTTAAAAGCAAACTCATGTCTGAGCAAATTATATCAACACACCTGTATTGATTTACGAAAAAGAAAGAGTTTATTAAGTGCAAGATGGTACACTGGGGCTTATCCATGTTTATTACTTTTAGGTAGACTAGTTTTATTTTATAAAAGAAATGCAATGATTTCACTCTGCTTTATCTGCGCACACCTTATTTGTAATGATTTCTGAATCATGTGACTATTTCATTAAATTCAATGAGAATCTTTGTTCATGTCTATTAATCCACCTAAGTCCCAAAACAATAAATGATTCTAATTTAAATATGACTATATAAAACCATAATTGTCATTGTTTTCGCAAGAAAGTCTCAGTGTAGCAGACTACATAGAGGATTATTGATCATTACAGAAAAGGTCTTACATTCACATTCTTAACATTTCTGTTAAGCATCCTAGTGTACACTACCTTACTACTTCATTGACAGTGACATTGATTTTAAATGCCCTATGTTTCAGAACCACCTTGCAATAAGATTTTTAAAGCATTAATTTCAAGTCATTGACTATGGCTGTGCTAGGTAACACAACTCTGGTAAACAGTTTGGGGGAGTTTCTTCTTATAAGTACAACATTTAAGAGGTCATCATTATTTATTTTTTTTTTTCAAAAGGGAAATAATAACTTAATTGATTTTTAACAAAATAAACAAACAAACAATTTACAAGATGGGAGTTGTGGAGATCTTTGCATTCTTGTGGCTGGTGATCATAAATAACCTATGCTCATGTTACTGATTCTGTTACCTTCAGTTTGGATCACATTTGGGCCTGCCGTTACCTCACTGAGCTCCATGTGCCAAGTGAACTTTTACTAAGAAGATGGTAAAAGCAAGTTAATTCTGAGACTGTTCCTCCATGATGCACAACACTTATGAAAAGGTAATTAAAAATAATTTTTAATGGGGGTTTATAACAAAATGAAACATCTCCATTAATCTCAAGTGAGAGTGGAGTGAAGCAAAAATCTCAATGCTTATGGTCCTGGAAACATGATCAAATGCACTATCACTGTATTGGTATTAGAAGCTGCAGAACCATTGAGTATCACATTAGTGAAATCTTATTTTTAGAAATATCAGTATATGTGAACTACTAGTAGATTTGATTTATCCTAAGAACTTCCAATCGATGTAGCATTACCTTAGCCAAACATAGCAAAATCCCTTTTATCAAGGATAGAAGAACTACTTTGAAAATACTTCTGAATATTTTGTACCTAAGAATCAAACTAATTTATAGAAATTTAAAAAGTTATTTTAAAATAAAAGCATGAAGTATTTAAGAAATCTCGTTCAAGGGAATGTAATAAGTAAATGCAATAATTTAACTTTGAAGGTCAAATCAGGATACTCCAGTTAAATGTTGTTCATTATTTCCTTGCTTTTCAGTAGTAGGACAGATATTTCAAAACATTTCACTGTGATTTTAGGGAAAAAATCAGATCAAAA
>VWYK01006241.1:18683-32567 GCA_013399775.1 Semnornis frantzii | reverse complement strand
CAAAAAACCTGCCGTTTCCTGCGAGGCAGTTGGATGTGAGCGGCTTTCTGGAGCTGAGGCTTTCCACTGCCATATGGGGAAATGGGGTGTACAAAGTGAGGAAGCCCCCCGGCCCGAGGTGTGTGTCCTGAGCTTCCTGAGAATGTGCCTTATCGCCCAAGGGTCCCTACGCACTCCCGCCGCTCGATCTGCGCCGCTCCCGGAGGGGCAGAGCGGCTGTTTGTTTTTCCAGGGCGCTCTCAGTTCTGGGGGAAACAAGGGAGGCCTTTAATTGGATCTCTCCTTTGTTCCTGGATTGCTGCAACTTCAACAAAATTGGGAGGAGCCGGATCAGGACTGAGGTCTGGTTTAGGGTACGTGTAGCTTGACTCTAAATGACCCACCTCTGTTTCAGACGTGACACCCGAGCCAGGGAAATATTTTGCTTAGACTGACTTTCCTAAGGCAGGGAGAGTAGCTCTAGTTACAGAACGAAGCGAGCAGCAGCGCTGCTTTCTGTTTGCCCCACTCTGCCGCACTTCCACGTTTTGAATTGCGCGAGTGGGTTAAAACTACCCAGGCATCACTTTCCCGCACCAGCTGGGAAGTGTGTGCTACAGTTCCCAAAAAGCCTGGGTGGGTAAGAGGTTTAAAAGCTTTGGAAGGGTTCAAGAGGAAAAGCTGTAAAATTGCAGTAATGCTTCCAACGTTAGTGATTAACAAAACTCTGTCAAACACGGCAGGCTGACCTCCTCCATAGCTTCAAGAGCTTTGCAGTTCCCTGCATTCCTGCTTTTTTCCTTAACTTTCTCTTTTGTAACTTTTTATTATTCTCAAACCAAGTTTTGTAATGCACTGACATCTGCTGTGTGTTTGACTAATACAACCAGTAAAGAACTAAGTAAGCCTTGCAGCCTCCACAGAACTGGATTCAGGAAATAAAAATTACGGAAAGGGGGAAGGAGAGTGGGAGAACCTCCTAGCTTATTACAGATACAAGGAGGTAAGAGAGAGCAAGACACCCTGCCCTTAAGGATCTTACATTATAATTGTTTTATTGGAAGAAATGGCACAAAGTAAGCTCATTTCAGATGTGCAAGAAGCAGTGCTATGGACTGACTATAGTTACTACAATTTAGAAAAAACTACATTAGCCTTTTTTTTTTTTCCTAATCAGGGTTGCCGCATTGCAGTAGCCCTAATGTGATGGCCGTATGATCCTGATAAACAGCTTTGCTGCCAGTTCTCAGAAACACTGAGGTTAAGAGGAAAAAGCATAGGTGAATAACCTCACTCTGCACAAAAAACACCTCAAACTGTTCTGCAAGATGGGAGCAGTCTCTCACCCACCAGCAAATAATTTGAGATGTTATAGCAGAAGCTACTGCATAGTAACTAATCACTTCTAAAATACTAGACCAAACTTTGAAAAGATTCTTCCAGTTAGATAGCATCAAGACTTAACTGCTAGCGTAAAGCTTCCCTGAAACATTTTCTATGGCGTTTAAGTTCTGTCTGGGGCATGAGGCTGCAGAAGTGCTCCATGGCAGCATGGGACAATTGCAACACTCAAACACAGATCACTTAAACCCAGCTCCCAGCTTGTGTCCCTGCTCAGGATGAATTTCGGCTGGACATTTCAGAGACCCAGGGAATTACTAAACAGAAATATTTTGGTCTTTTATTCAGCTGAAAATAATTGTTTATAAATTATATTATAATTCCCCATCCCCCACCCCCCCACCCCAAAGCTAAATGCTGTACCGGCTTCAGAGAGTTCTCTTCTACAATCTCTCTGGAAAGAGGAGAGCATTCTACAAAACAGTTCNCTGTTTTTTTTCTCTATCTCAAAGATGGCTGTAATGTGTTGTTTTTCAAATGTAGAGCTTACTAGAAAAACTAGACTTTCTCCTTTTGTTAATTCCCAGCAAATGTGCAAAATGGCCATGAGGCTGTAACAGTGCTGAACAAAAACTTCATACAACAGACAGAACCGAAACAGAAAAGTACCTTTTCATTTTGAAGAATCTTAAACATTAGGGGAAATCCTGCTCATCTTGAAGTCAAGAGGGAAATTCCTTCTGAGCTTCAAAAGAACCAAAATTTAGCTTTGTACTATTCTGAAAGCCTGTTTAGAAGCCCTAGTGTTTCGCAGTCTTCCCACAAGCAGGGCAAAGGGACCTATCTCTTTACATTCTTATACAGAGATACAGCTCTTTACATCCTTATGTCAGTTTTACAGGTCAGTAGAGGGTTTGCTCCTGCAGTGGTTCTCAGAAACACATCTGTAAGGGCATGTGGCATTAAATGATTGCTGTCTTCCTTTTTTTTTTTTTTTTTTTTTTTTTTTTTTTTTTTTTTTTTGGNATGGTTGCTCTTTTTGTTGTTTTTGTTTTTTTTTTTTTGGTTGTTTGTTGTTGGTGTTGTTGGGGGGGTGTTGGTTTTCCTTTTTTTGGGGGGGAGCGGAGGGGTTGGGGTTTTTTTGTGGTTTTGGTTGGGTTTTTGGTTGTTTGGGGTTTTGTTTGTTTCAATGGGAGAAATATCTGCCTTGAAAGTCTGTGCTGAAGTGTCTTTGGTTCATTATTTTTAATGCCTCTTACAGTCAAGTTCTGAATATCACATTTTCAAACTGAGATGTCTGATATCAGCCGTCCTGATCAATATTTAGACACATGAGTTCCTCAGTGCATTTAAAGATGTCATCTGGTACCACGTTTTGAGAAACCACATGTACAAAAATGTGACATTAAATGACTAGTGGAGGATCCAATAGCAAGTAAAACTCTGCTTTATGCCTTCCAGCAATGACGCTGTTTGTAAATACTTGAAGTGCCCAAAATATGACATGCTGCTTAAATGCCCTGTATTATTGCAGTCATAATATCAACCAGAAGAGAGTCATGCTTTGAGGAGAATTGTAGTCACTGAGGAACTGGTCAGGTGAAGCTGAGCCTATCTCCTCTCACGGCAGTGTAAACTGCATATACAGCTCCATTTGTTCCTTGCACAGCAAATTTTCAGCACTGCTCTCTCAAACGATGCTAGGATATTCGAAGCACTAAAAGCTAACGAATCGTTCCAGGCAAAAATCTTTTTTTTTTTAAGCAAAAGGGAAAACCCCTTCATTTCCTCTGCTATTGATGTAAGTCAGATAAAATCAAGGTTAAAAAAAACCTAGTCTTTTGCCCATTAAAAATGAACCACAGAAAAACAGGGTTTTTTTAAAAACTCTTATGCCAGATATCTGCAGAAGACTTTGCCATGCATTCAGTGCAATATGGGCTTCTGTATGTGGTGGGCATTGTGAGAGCAAAGCCAAACATGAAGCCAGTGAGCAGCACTAGCTCAGAACAATATTCAGCTCTGCGGCACACTGGCTAGTAGCCTTCTTAGGCAAATAACATTATTTCATGCTTAATGAGCCATCAGTGGCACCAGGAAGGTGAAGACAGCATCAACTAGGTACCTAACAGGGCAAGGAAGAAGCAGGAGAGAGATTTATTTTGCAAATAATTGCATTTTGTTGTTAAATTATGTAAGTGGTGGTTATATTCTGAACCCCACTGTGGGCATTAGCAGGGCAATTCTTATTAACCCTGAGGGTATTGATCCCCCATCACACCTTGGCCAGAGCTCTGCAGGAGCTTCTCTGGCAAAGGTCTCTGGGAGATGGGCTGAATCTCAGAAACTTATGGTAATTACCACACTTCCCCTTTCCAATGAGTATCACCTCTGTGGGCTGTGTCAGCCAGTCCCAAATCACACCATCAGGAAGATCTTAGTGTGTCCTGACCTCTGCAGGGAGCTGTTGCTGTCTGACCAGGTTGCACTAGCTGTCTCCAACAGAACTTTTGACTTCAACCCTTGGGTCATGGGATAGAAGTATTTGTCCCTAACATAGGTTGGACATGTGTGTGGGGCTTAATGGGTGCATCTCTTTTGTGTGTTGCAAGAGACAGATATGACATGGATGTAACAAAAAACAAAACAAACAACAACAACAAAACCCACACAAAAAAAAAACAAAAACCCACCAAGAAACCCAAAGTAATTAAATTATATGTACATAAACAAACTGCAACAAAATGAACAGGCTGAACTTTCATCTACATCTCAACTGGATTTGAACCAAGCCCCTTCTGAGAGTCTAAGAAAGTTTGGTTCATTGTTTTTTTGTTTAGTCTGTGCCGCATTTCCTTGCTGTCATTGCAACCAAGAGTGGAAATGCTCAAAAATTGTGAGCAACACTGATATGCTGTTTGTAGCCAGGTCAGATATAGGACAAGCTGGGAATGTCATGCAAACTCTCATGTTTAGTACGTTTCCAGTTCAGGTTTGCATACTCAGTATACTGAAATAAGATTGAGATAAGCAGAAAGACCTCAGAGTGACTGCACCAACAAAAATCGACTTCCACAATTGAGGCAACTGAGCTTAAACTGAAATTTCAGCTTCTTCAATGTTTTTGTTGTTGCCGTGGAAGAAAATTCAGTGGTTTAAGATTTGATTGTACTTCCAAGCCCACTGGCTATTTGGGACAATGCAGTGATTTACAGGTGTCTGAGAGTCATATCCACCTTCTGCTAGCACCACAACCTATCTCTCCAATAAGTGCATCCTTTCAAGTTATGCACTAAAGTTTTGGGAGTACTGTATGTAACCTGAAGTTGACTCGGGATAAAGTTTAGATCTTTTTATCCAGAAGAAAGAAATTTACTTCCATCATATCACTTTTAACCTGATTCTCTAGAGATTACATGTGGTCTGATCCAACAAAACAGATTTGTGTTCTAGATCAAACCTAGTTATATAATTCACAACATTATGATCTTTTTAGGCACTTAGTAGTTTCATTGAAGAGAAAACAAACTTGTGCTTCTAACTGTTTTGCAGTCCATCTTGGACTCAGTAGAGGCACAGCCGGAGTTGAGAGGGGAGAGATTGTCAAGTGCACCAGATCCAACTAGGGTGCTTAGAAAACAGAAGTGATTTTACTGCTCCAGTTCACACAAGTTGCATGTACATCAGTGTCACATATTCCTCCTGAATGTGGGCTGCATTTAACTCTTCTAGTTTCTAAGAGGAGGTGGAAGACATTTGTAAGGGCATGGTTGTCATCCCTCACCTTACCTCTACTCCCTGTGTCTGTCAGGGTATTCTCTCAGTGTTTCAGCCAGGACCCCTGTTCAGTATGTAGATGAGGGAGAAACTTGTGGGTATATGAAGTTATTCACAAATTGTTTGCATAGGTAACATGTACATAAACTCCAGATGGGGACAGTTTATTTTAAAACAAAAGCACCCTGTTTCTGGTTAACCTAGTCTCTTCTCCAAGTTCTGGGAGAGCCTGGGACATGGCTGCTTAGCTTTATAACCAAGTCAAACTGCTTCCATTTCCTCAGACACAGAAAAGGAGCAGCACAATTTACATGGTCATAATGCAGATAGCAAATTCTGAGTGTACCTGTGAATTTTACAGTCAGTATGCTGCTATACCTGTGTGGCTTTGCTCTCAGGGCAGCACCTCCCCTACAGGAGCCTGCAGAAAGTGGACAGAGAGCACCTTACACAAATTCTCAAGAAGCTGCTGAAGACAAAACTTGAATTCCCAGTACATAGATGTGCTGCCCAAATTCAGTGGCCTGAGTGACTCACCACGAGCTACTGATTCAGACTAAAATCAGCATAGCTGCAAACATGTGCAAGCACGTTCCCATCTGGCCAGGTCTGTTGTAGGAGTGGGAACCTCCTGCTTGAGACTGATCATGAGTACACTGCCATAGCAAAGTGCTGCTGGTATGGACATAGCTCACAAACAGTGTCAGTTCCTAGAGCTTACTTCAAACCTGGGTTACAGGCTCTCCAGATTAAAACAGCCTTTTCCCAGTGTGACTATCTCTCTTAAAGGGCTTTTATCAGTAAAGTTTGATCAGCAATATTTCTTCACCCAGTCAATAAACATTCCAGTTGTATTGTATTATCTTGGCAGATCTGTATCCTAAATTTAAGAACTTCAACTTGTAACCTGAATAACCTTTTCAAATATTATTTCCTCAAAGCAGAAACATCCTAGACCCTGGATGAAAGCAGACTTGAGCAGACTCCATGAGTTCAGAGAGATGAATGGCTATACTTTAGGACTGGTGTTCTCAGAGCAGAGGAGACATTTGCTTTGACATCCCTGGGCTAGTTAAAAGAATGTTTCCTGAAGGCTCTTTTTTTCAAATAAACTTACATTTGTACCATTTTCTGTGCTTGGATATTTAACAGTGAAAATGTTGAAACAGTTTAAAAAAGCATGCAGAATTTCTATAGCCAAATTTTTTTATGTTAGAGTATCTCCATAACAACGATGGGAAAGCCTCTTTGGCTCACATTTTGTTGTACAATGCTCTAAATTTGCAACTTCAGGGTTATCTGGACATGAGTGGACTTGCATGGTTCATGGGGTTTTGTGGTTTTGTTCTTTTTTTTTCCTTTTCCTTTCCCACCCATGCTTTGTAGAAAAATAAGCACCAATTTTGAGGTGCTAGAAAGAGCAGCTTGCTTTGGGAGTTGTCAGACTCTGACACAAATGATCTTTGCTTCGAGCTTCCTAAAGAGACATAATTTCTGCTCTGTCTAAGAAGAAGAGGCCGGCTTGTTTGTTTTTATTTGGAGCATTCGGCAGCATTGCTGTAGGCCACTGCCTGCAGGATGGCAGTAACACAGGATTATCCTGCAGAGTCGTAACTAGTGAATCCATAACAGCCAACCTGAACTCTGCTGCGGGCTGCCATTTAATACCACAAGAAACTGTTTGCATTTCATCATGTAACCGGTTGTGTGAATTCAAGAACCTTCCTTGGATCAGGCTGCGTTTTCAGATGAAAGAAAGGAACTACCAAATGGGGAAGTGAAATATATAGTTTGTTATCCTCTAAGCATAAACAAATATACTGTAGTGAAGGCTTTGTCTCAGGCTGCAGAGGAGAAACTGAGAAGAGATGGGAAGCAAGAATATGAGAGGGGGAAAGGCTGCGGCTGCCTTTTCTCATGAGCCATCAATGAAATGAGACAGAAAAAAGTGTCTTCATAGTGTCAACTCAAGAGGAAAATATGTTCTCCTGATCCTTAAAACCTATCCTTCTTAAAATTCACATTCCGAATGGGTATAGAATTAAGCCCATTTGTGACTTTTCCCTTAGGCTCTCTTAGATGGGCTTTTATTCAATGTGATTTCAGTCCAGATCATAATAAAGTTGCTCTGTTCCTCATGAAGCTCACATTTTGGATGTACAGCCATCATGGTCTATGGACTGCTTAGTTTTTCCTGTAAAAACAGAAATTCTTGTACAGCTGGGAGCTTGTACAAACAAGCCTGAAGCTACCAGAATTTTTAGCTTCACAGTATAAATGAGAAACTAAATTCTCTACTGCAAAACATATACGCACCTATATATGCTCAAGATTTGACAATGAGACTCATTCATGGAGAAGACGACACTTTCCAGGTGAATATTTCCTTGTTCTGTCATCATATGGGGAGTAATGTAATTAAAGAGCATTTATTAAATATTTGGAAATCCTGAACAGACAGGAAAGTAGGGTTCTGTGTGTATGGTGTCTCTAGATGAGCGAGGTGACCTGCAGGCTTAGCGAGAGGTGGTTCTGAAAACGAAAGCTACTTCAAGCCAGAGTGTAGCATCTAAAGAGAGTGACACGCGTGCGATTCTCCTTCGTAGAATGGTTGCGTTGAGGTTGCCGATTCCTAGTCGCTGGTGCTGTGCCTGCACCTCTAGGATCGAAACCTGCCTTCAGGTGTCGTTTAGAAATGAAACGAAGTGGGCTCTGGAGATGAAGAGGCCCGGCCCGGGCTGCCCGCGGGCGCTGAAGGAGCCGCGTCTCGCCGGCACCTCCGCGCTGCGCTGCCCGCAGCGACCCGCAGCTCCGCGTGGAGCTAGTACAGGAAAACCCCTCCGTCTCCAGCCTTTTCATACATTCAGTCTCATGAATTTTCACTGAGGCCACGATATTTTGTGTCCTGAGGTACATTTTGTTAACTGACCTGAGCACCAAAGTGCGGGACAGACCCTCACCCGTCGGCCTCACATGTGACCTTATTCTCCTTGCCTTTCTTATGGGAATAAACACTCCCGGTTCTTAAACACTAGTATTTCGGGAAAGAAAAAGGGAGGGGTGGGAGAAAATAGAAATATTTGAGATAGCACACCGGTGAGTGCCCTCTCCGAGCCTGCGTTGGCTGTGCGGGGAATGGAGCGCTGTCCGGAGCCCGGAGCCTAGTCCCACTAGTCGCGGAAACGGGGATCGGAACAAAGCGCAGCCGCGTCCTCCTCATTATTCGTGTCCGTGTCGTTCCTACACGAGCCAAATTAACCGGACTGGTGTAGCTACCTCCACAGTGTGCTGTGGGACAGAGCGGTTCCGAACGGTGGCTCTGTTCCCGAGAGCTAAGGCGCGGCGCGGCAACCGGAGCGGAGCCGGAGGACAGATTGTGTCGTCTGTCCCTGTCCAGGTCTCGATGTGGGAGGAGGGAACCCTGCCCGATGCAGCTTGGCTGCGCTGCCCGAACGGGAGCGGGACGCGGCGAGCCAGGGGCGTCCCATCTCTCCCCGCCGGAGACACGTTTTCTCAAAAAAAAAAAAAAAAAAAAAAAATTGGGAGAGGAGGAAATCTGCCACGCTTACAAACAAACCGGCTCCAAACCTTCAGGTAGAAATCGGCTCTTCTGCCTGCACCGGGGGTGAGTAGGAAAAAAGCCCACTCGGGCTACTGGAGTCTGGTCATGGCTGCAGCTGACGGCATGGCTTTGTCCGCCTGCCGGAGCAAGGCGGGGGGGACGTCCTGCCCGCATTCCTGCAATGCTCCTCTGTGCCGTCGATCGAGAACCCCGGCGCTCACTTTGCCCCGCTTCGCACTATAGTTCCATCCACGGCTACGGGCTTAGCCTCAGCTGCGTCCCAGCCAGAATACTGGACTTGAGGCCGCAGCGGAGGATGCTATGCTCTGTTCTGGACGGGGCACTCGGCCCAACTCGGTTTCGGAGATGCTGAGCGAAACCCCGATTTGCTCCACCTTTCAGGCACTTCTTAGCACCGTTGCACCGCCAGGGCTAAGCCCCGTTCTGCCTTCCTCCTTCCCTGCACCGGGAACGGGCTGGGACCGGGGCTGTTTTGACTTCGTGTGAGGAAAGCGAGAGCCCTTTCCTTTCAGCGTCCCGCGGCGGCATCTGCCCCTAACCGCAGCGGGCCGGGGTCCAGGCACCAGCGCCATGAGCACCCCTCCACTCCTCGATCCTCTGCTGCTTCCCCTACATCCGAGGGCGGCTGCAGGCCCGATCGCGGAGCAGCTCCGTGGCTCGTTTGCACTCAGTTTTTCTGTATTCGTTAGGCTCTTGCCCGGACCCGGAATGGTGGACTCGCCCGGGCGCACAGACACTGACGGACAGCCACCGGCGGCTCGGGACACTCCTCGAAGCCGTGGCGGGATACCTTGCTCCTTCACAGGGCAAGGGCCCGTCCCTATTAGCTGCATTCCCCTCGCCGCGACATTTCTAAGTGTATTTAAGAACACAGCTCTCTGCTTAAGAGCAGCTACAGTGTCCAGGCTCAGATCTAGTGCCGTACTCCTGCGCTTGCAGATGGCTTTTTAATGACCCAAGACGGGTTCAATTAGCAATGGGGAGAGGGGAGAGCCCGACAGTGCCCGCCTGCCCTTGTGCCAGATATTAAAGTAGCCGCACACGGGGCCGCGCTCTCACCTTTGCTGCCGCCCGGCCCGGTCGCCGCTCCCAGAGCTGGGCTGAGTTTCTGCCCTGATGTTCATCCGAAATCCCCCTTGATGGAACTGTCAAAATACCCCAAACAAGACCTTCGGATGTCAAATGTCCTCTGTGAGCGAGTGAGCCCTGGTAAGGACTTACCCACCTTAGGAGTGCAAAGGAGGCATCTGCCATTTGGCGGAGGTGATGACACATGCAGCAGTGCTGTTACACCTGCACCGACCCTCGCCGCGGAAATGCCTGAGAGGGGGAGCTCCGGGAGCTGCATGGGTGGCCGGCAGAAAGAAACCAACGCTTGCTCTGGGGACCCTGGCAGCCCCGACGGGGCACAGCTGGCTCCGGCTGTCCCGCTGCTTTACGCCGATCCAGCCGCCGTGCAGCCGCCGGGGACGGGGCTGGACGGGAAGGAAAACTCCGGGGCCTCATGCCTCTGCAGTTTCGTTTGTGTGCGGGAGGGAGGTGCTCGGGCGACGGAGTGCGCTGCTCCACGACTCCTTGCCGAAATCCAAGAGCCTCATTTCTTTGCCCGAATTGTTGCAGCCCAGGGTTTAGGGTGTGGTGCGTTTCTCCACCGATGGGAGATAAGGGATTCGTTATATGGCTACAGGCAAAGGTGCAGAAATATATTTTAACCGAGGGAAAATAAAATTGGGAATATAATAGCTCCCCGAAGAGCTGTTTCATTGCTCGGCTACATCTTCGACTGCCTTCACACATGAATAGGATAGAGAAGCAGGGACCCGTCTGCCTTTGGCCGGACAGAGGAACTGGAGCTCCGTGCGTGAGATGCCGAAGCCCCAGGGAGAGGCCGTCTGCACCAGGGGTGCTGTTCGAGATATGCCAGCCCTCCATGCTTGCGAAAAATGGTTACGAAAAATTATGCCCCGTAAAATCAGGGGGACCGAAAATAGCGCTGCGCTGTGGTTCTCGTTCGAGAAAGGCAGAAGCGCATCTGAAGGCCGTGACCCAGGGGGCTGCGAGCGCGGGGGTGCACGTGTAGGTCCTGATAGTTTCTCCACAGCCCGGAAGGTGAAATACCGACATGTTCTTAAGTACTGATGAGGACGTCAGGTCCTTGTGGACAAATCCCCGGGACAGGGAGCTCACTGCAGCACTGGGCCCTGGGATTTTGGGATCACGTATGGCTTCGGCCCCGCGGAACTCGGCCCGGCTCCTGAGGCTGCCGGGGTCCGCGTTATCTTGTGCGGGACCTCGGGAGGGACAAACGGGACCAGTATGACCCGCTCTCGGGGATCGGGCAGGAGGGGCCTTTAGAAATCAATGCAAAGCCACCTTTGTCCGCTTGCTCATTTCTGTACCCGCGGTTGGAGCAGATTCGTGACAGTGATTTGTTAGTACACGGCACCTCTTGTGCTTAGGCCGGCTGAGAGTGCCTTTGTGCTGCTCGGAAGCTCTACCTGAAGGCAGAAAAGGGGAAGGAGCAGGGGAATGTCGGTGCTCCAGGAATCATGTGAAATAACCCGGATAGCTCCAGGTGAACGAGGAGGAACGGTGCCTGTTGTGTCATACCCCGCTCTGCCACCCTTTCCCGGCCCTCAGGCCGTCTTTGAGCCTTGAACCGCGCTGGGTGCCTCAGCGTACTTTGAGGAGAGGGAGAAGGAGCGACCCGACACCTCTTGCTTTCTGCCTCCTTCAAATAAGAGCTGCAAGAAGCATTCGCAGGGAGCGGTAATAGCCTTCTTGCGCTCCCCGGGCGCGATCAGTTGGCGGGGCCTGGGGCCAAGACATATAAACGCGACCGCGTGTGCGGTTGGACCTGTGACAGCCGCCGGGGCAGGGGCGAGCGCGGTGGCTGCGGGCACACCCCCTCGCACCCACCACCTCCAGCGCGGCCCCTGGCAGGGCGCACACTGCTGCGGACCTCACCGTGCTCCCNCCCAGCGGCTCGGCGGCGATAGGGGAGCGGGGTCCTGACGAAAGCGGAACTCGGCCGGGCCCATACAAATCAGAAAACAGCCCGGCCGCCGCGGCAGAGGGGAGCGGAGCCCGCGGGGGCAGGGACGCCGCCGCGCTGCACGGACCAGCGGCGCCGCGAGAGGCGCCTCCTGATCTCCCGGACCCGGCTTCGACTTCAATACCAACTTCGGTCCCGGCGAGCGCCGGGCGAGACGGCCGCCAGCACCGGGCTCCGCGCAGCGGGCAGCGCTCCGTACCGTGCCCGGGGCGGCGGACGCGGAACACCATGATGAGCAGCTACCCGGACGGCGAGGAGGACACGGTGGCGCTGCTGGCTCATGACACCAGCGACAGCAAGGAACCGGAGCGGGGCAAGGAAGAGTTGAGCTCCGAGAAGGTGCCCGAGAAGCCGGACCCCTCTCAGAAACCCCCCTACTCGTACGTGGCCCTGATTGCCATGGCCATCCGGGAGAGCGCGGAGAAGAGGCTCACGCTATCCGGGATCTACCAGTACATCATCAGCAAGTTCCCTTTCTATGAAAAGAACAAGAAGGGCTGGCAGAACAGCATCCGCCACAACCTCAGCCTCAATGAGTGCTTCATCAAGGTGCCCCGGGAGGGCGGAGGCGAGCGCAAGGGCAACTACTGGACCCTGGATCCCGCCTGCGAGGATATGTTCGAGAAGGGCAACTACCGCAGGAGACGAAGGATGAAGCGGCCTTTCCGGCCGCCCCCAACCCACTTCCAACCCGGCAAGACCCTCTTTAGTCCCGACAGCTACGGCTACCTCTCCCCGCCAAAGTACTTGCAGTCCACCTTCATGAACAACTCATGGCCGCTGACGCAGCCCCCCGCGCCCATGCCCTACGCCTCCTGCCAGATGTCTGGCGGGAACGTCAGCCCCGTCAATGTGAAAGGACTTTCGGGCCCAGCGTCCTACAGCCCTTACTCGCGGGTACAGAGCATGGCGCTGCCCAGCATGGTGAACTCCTACAACGGCATGGGCCACCACCACCACCCGCACGCTCACCACCCGCAGCAGCTCAGCCCGGCCAGCTCCGCGCCGCCCACAGCCCCAACCGCGAACGGAGCCGGCCTCCAGTTCGCCTGTGCCCGCCAGCCCGCCGAGCTGTCTATGATGCACTGTTCCTACTGGGAGCACGACAGCAAACACAGCGCCCTGCACTCCCGCATAGACATCTAGGGAGGCTCCGGCCGGCCGCCCCTGCAGAAATACCCTTGTCCCAACCCCGCTGCCCCTCTCCGATCCCGCCACCTTCTGCGCTCTCATGTCTCTTCTCCTCCTCCTGTTTGGGCCCAGACTGTGGCGGTGGGAAAACGGCATCCCTGCTCGGCGTGTAATGTAGGTGTAGGAGCCGTCCTACACAGAAGAGAAGGCAGTGTAAGTGTGGGGACTTCTCCAGCGGGGCTGCGCCGGGTGCAGTGGGGCCGGGCCGGCCGCCTCTCGGCGAGCTCGGATCTACCGTTCGTTCTTTTGCTCGTGTGTGTGTGTTTGTGAGGGGTTTGCAGGCGGGAGCACGCAATTTAAAATATGCTGGTTAGCCCGCAGAATTCTGCCTCTTTGTAATTCGACCGTAATCCTTTCGGGCTCAACTCTGAAGAGAATAAAAAGGACCTTGTAAATAGCAGAGACGTTTCCACGCGTAGCGGTGCGGAGCTAGCTGGGCCTAAAGACCTTCGTTTGCCCCCGGTGCTCGTCCTCCTCCTCCTCTTCTCTGTCTTCTGCCTCGGTCTGCAGAGCACCGCGCTTCTTCCGAGCTGTGGTTTCTCGTCAAAATAATACTTACGTGGGGACTGCTGTAACAGCAGGAGATACGTGATATTGCTGGTTATTAGAAACCAACAAACAAAACCTGTCAGGGTCACTCGTGAAACGTTTAGACAGCGGTAAATATATTTTTTAAAGGAGACAATGTCTTCTGAGGTCTTAAAAGTAAATTTATACAGATCTTTTAAAAAAATATTTTGATGTTATTAAAAAAAAAAAAGTTTCTTGTAAATCGGAATATTTTTCTGTGTGCCTATTATTAATAACGAAAGTTTAAACTATCTTCGATTTTTTTTTTACCCCAAATATGGTCCGTAATAGATTTTCCGGTAGGTTCTGCTTTTGAATGCTCGCCCTTTTTCTTCAAATGGTGTGATCCTTCAATTTTACATAGATTAATGTGGGGGGGGGGGGGAGG
>VWYK01006222.1:0-13010 GCA_013399775.1 Semnornis frantzii | reverse complement strand
TCTCCCGCTGCGCTCGCACCCCGCCTGCCGCCCGCACACGCCCCTTCCCGCCCGCCTCACCGTCTCCGCACTTCAGTTTGGGGTGGTTTGGGGCTCTTTTTTTCCCCTCCCCTCACCCTCTCCAGCTCCCACTAGTGACCGCCCAGCCGGCGGAGCCGCCGCCGCCGCCTCCCGCCCCCCCGCGGGCAGCCGGCGCGGAGATGCCCCCTCCCCGGCCTCCGCCGTCATCTGAGGGGACTCTCGGTCAGCTCCCGAGCGTCGGGGACTGGAGTTAACGGGCGAGTTATGCACCTATTAACCACCAGCCAAGAGAACGGCTGCCACGTTCCCCCACGCAGGCGGCCAAGTGCCCCGGGACCGACGAGTGAAAGCGAGGCCATCCGCTGCCGGGGTGAAGCTAACAGCCGCGATGAAACGGACAGCGTGGGAACGGCCCGGTGAAAAACGAGCGCTTAGAGCAGCAGCAGTGATTCACTGCGACGCGCAGGCTGCGCCACGGCCCCAACATAGGTACTCCGGTTGTGCTACGTCTCGCAGACGGTCTCACCCCAACCCGTCCTACCTTAGGACACGAAAAAACTCAAACTGAGGTTTTTCAATCTTAGTAGTCTTTTAGTACTGCTTCTGTCTTTTCCCTGGTTAATTAAAAGAAAATAACCTGAACTGCTGATCCATTATCATATTAGAAGCCTGTGACCAGAAATTATAACTTGTTAGAGTTTGTAACTCCTGAGGAAAAAAAGTTAAAGATGGGAATATTTGAAGTGTGACTGCATTAGCATTTCCACGTGCAACAGAAAGCAGTTGTAGGGTAGCCTCAGTGCACACATCACAAGCCATAAGCAAGAAAACGCAGCCCGGGAGCGCACCCAATACACTTGGTCCAACAAGCATCCTCTGTGGGCTGTGGGCAGTTCAAACGCACTGGTCTTGAGCACCAGGGCCTCAGTACCACCTATTACAGAAAGCACATCTACTGGGCCATGCTCACTGGTGCAGACACATATTACCTTAACCTCACATAATTTTGCTGACTTGCACTCAAAGGGAATCAATACTCTCCACTACCTTCCAAGACATCAATTCACATTCCCATACACAAGCTACTCTATCCCCCTTTGACTCAGAACATTTAATTTGCAGAGTACTGCATCAATATTCTGGGGCAGGTGCATGGGAGAGAAAGTAAACTAGCTCTAAAGAAGAGCTTTTCTTCCACTTCATTGCTCTCTGTTCTTCAGCCCAAACCTATAGTCTCTCCAGCACTATAGGCATAGAATCATAGAATGGTTTAGGTTGGAAGGGACCTCAAAGCTCGTCCAGTTCCAGCCTCTAACCATAGGCAGGGACACCTCCCACTAGAACAGGTCGCTCAAGGCCTCAACATAGGCATGTTGGTGTTTTTTTCACATGTGCCTCAGTCAACACTTGAGGTAAATGTGGAAAGAGACTTACTACAGCTGAAGCAAGCATGGAAATGCTGAAATACCTAAAGAAAGCTTATTACAGCAAAATTTCCAGAGCATAGCTTTGCAAGATCTGTGTATGTAAAATTGTCCTTGGGTTCTTCACACTCTGCTCGGTTTTGGCCTGCATCCTAGCCACAGCCCATAACAACAAGTGTATTTGCTATTGTGAGCCTAAGGTTTCCCTCTCAGCAGAGATACTTCAATTTTTAATTGGCTTCTTTCTCCTTGCCTCCTACATACAAACAAAAGATGATGGAGACTAATAGAAGTACTAGCTCTAAGAAAACAGCTGAGTAACTACCCCATGCTACACCAGTAAGAGAAACCTAGAAAACTGAGGATTCAAAGAGGGGGAAAAAAAGGGGCAGCATACACAAAAACAACCCACACCCTCAGAAGGGTGATGAAAAGGATGAGAAGACTTAAAAATAGAGTGGAAACAGAAAGAAGGTGTAACAGAATTTAAGTGAAAAAGTTGGCAATGAGAATAGGTGTTATGAACACCTTTGCTTCATACTGCCAAACAGAGATTGGAAAGAATGGCTGCCTTTGAAGCAGGGAAAAAAACAAACGGTTAAGTGTTTGAGTGTGTGAGAATCTGAGGATTTGTACTGTTGTGCTCCAGTGCCAGCACGCAGCCCAAGAGTGGTGAGTTGTTTGCCCCACAACAGCTGTTCACCAATTTCCCTGAAAACAAGGTAAATCTTCCCCAGTGCCTGCCTTTCTGAGCTGCAGTGAATCAGCAGCCACACAGATCAGTCCAGAACCGTGTGATTTCTGATGAAGGCATGATAGTTTCCTTTTACTCTCCACAACCTCCAGATTATCTCTTCACCATTCTTCTTCTCCTAATTACAGACCTGATTATAATAACCCAAGTGAATGAAATGCTCAAAAATTTTGAGCTCCCTGAGATGACACCGGAAAGAAGCCAGCAGAGTTTCTGAATCTGAGGTTGTAGTATTGTTTAAATCTTCTCTCATTGCTAAGGTAAGCAGACAAAACCACAAAAATGTTCGAGCCTCCTGGCGGTTTCCACCACGCTTTCACCTTCCTGACCTCAAAGTGTTGAGCCCTGTGCTGCTCCAGTTCTTTCAGAATACTACATGTTGTCAGCGGAGGAGAATCCCCACCATTAAACACATGCAAATAAACCACGGCGTGGAAAAACAAGTATCTTGTTACGTCTTCACCTTTTGTCTCTCTTTAGAAAAGACAACAGAATCCTTTGGGTTGGCGAAGTGATGCTCTCTTTCCAAAACAGTAGAATTCTCTTTGTCTTGTAAAGAGCACTGCTGCTCGGTGCTTTACGGATTGCTTTTCCTCGGTAAATAGCATCGTATGTTTGTCATTTGCCCGATGTATTTCACAGAGGAAAAAACAAACGCATACAACCAATTTATTCCTATTTTCCAAGCTGTTGAGCAGACATCAGGATTTCCCCACCATTTTCAGTACAGCCGCAAGAAACAGCGGTACCATGCCAGATTAAACAGCATTTGTTCTCTACAGCACAGGCAGGGTGATGGAGTATCTCATGGGTTGCTTACAATCCTGTTACACCACCGCACATCATCGGCAAAACCCAATACCAAGCTTGGCTTGGTTTTGTTTACTCACACATTACAGATGGTGGTTCTCTACCGTCTGTTTGCTGAAGCATAGTGTGCCTGTAGTGCAGCACTGTTATTTTCAAATCGGCCCTGGAACTATGATAAACAGAATATCAGAAAGCTCCATCAGCCAGCTAGAAAATTAACTCAGGAAGGAGATACCAGTGTAAAAAATGCTCCCCATTCATCAAGTACCCAATGGTTATCACCTACCCAACCTCTCTTGTACTCTGTTTATGAAAAAGCAAAACTCAAAACTGCAACACCACCTTCCCCTCCCTCACCCCATATTGGCCTTGAGTTGATCCATACGCTAAGGGCTGACTCAAGTTGTGATTATTTGCACGCAGCACAGTCCTATCTCATACCTGCTGTGCAAACCCTAGAAGCCTGGGATCAAATGCACTTCTTGTTACCGCACTCTGCCGCAGGATGCGTGTGTGTGCATGTATGTGTCTGCATGTTACATTAGGAGTGAAACAGTGAGAGCCCATCTCGATAAAAGGAGAGGAATGAGAAGAAAGGCTACTTGGTTCCCACGTGAAATGGTAATTGCAAGAGGGACAGAGAATTGGAAAGAACATAAAAGGCACTATATTTGAACAAAATTATTTAAGACAGCCGTTCCCAAACAGATCCAGGGACTAACTCCCTCCTGGGGAGAGCAGCTGGCTGCCTGCCCCAACATCTTTCACCAGCAAGAGGAGCCAGCAGTCAGCCATAACATCCTCCACAATTTTCAGTGGGCCAGAGTCCTCTCCTTATGAATTTCTGGAGTTTGCAATCCTTATTAATTTAAATGGGGCTTGAAAGCCATCAGAACTGAACACTAGACAGCTTTACTAAACAAGAGGTTTGTAGTACAGAAGTCTTCAGAAGAAATTTTAAAGAATGAGTCTCTAGGACAATAGCAGCAGGGGAAAAGAACCTTTAATTATAAATAATTCTGTTGCCTGTAATGCCTTTTATTTCAGTTAAACTACTCAGTCTTAAACCACAGAGAGGATTCAGGGTGCATCCCAAAGCTCCTGCATACACCTTGCTGATAGCGGCAATTGACTCACACAAACTGCTCTTCACTTGCCTAAAGCTTCCATGGACTGAGACTTCAGACTCCTTTTTATTTTTTTTTTTTATTTTGTTATTGTTCCTTCAACTTCCAGCAGTATTTTATAACTTCTGCCCTCTGAACCACTAACTATTTTTACAATATGAATTACTCCCTTTTCCAGTTTAAAGAAACAGCTGAGATAGCAAACTTAAACAATTTCATATTCTGAGCTCTAATTAGTTTAACGTAGCATTATTTGCTCAGGAGTGTTGGTCCTTTAGTCAAGTTGCAGTATAATCCCAACATAATCCCCATTCCGCCCCCCCCCGCTTCACATCTCATACTTCCCTGAAACATTTTTAACTGTTTTGATCTACCAAACACTTACTGTGTGCCTTGTTTTGTGCTCAGTATTTTCCTTGACCACTTCTTTGAAACCCAATCCCACAGCTGTTATTTTAATTAAAAGCAAGTCTGTCATCATTCTTTCATAACAGTAATTCCATTTCACTATTGTGGAGTATATTTTATTCTTCTTCTGTCAGGTCCTTAATTTAGGACCCACATTAAGTATGAGTTTTCTATTTACTGTTTGTTATGTCTGTGTAAAGTGTACATATAGAAATGTTCTTATTCTTCCTATATTGTAATGTTACTTATTAGTAGGATTTCCTCTTGGATTTAAAGCTTTGACAAGGGATAGGACTTTTGGAGAGTATAAACCAACCACTTTAATGGAATAACAACAGCACTTCTCCCCAGATGCAGCTGTATTGTCACAGGGGATAAAACTCCACCTTTGGCAGAATGACAGGGAAAAGAGCTGAGTATTCATGAAGACCTCAAACGAGGTTTGATCTTGAAGCAGCTATAGAAAGTTCCTGGAACAAAAGTGTCCAAACTATTTGACTTTCTTCCAGCCAGCTATATGATTACTTTATGAATAGGAGACATTAGTGGAAGCCTTATGAAGTCAGCAGAGCTGGCAGAGCAAAAAAAACCAAACACCCTTCTTTACTGAAATATTCCTCTGGATGTGTTTTGCCTTTTCTGAGTGTGGCAGACAATCTAGAAAATAAGAGGACAGTTGATTTCTCCACAAGTGACCCAGACAAGGCAAAGAAGCCCCATGCTGGCAGGCTGTTTCATTCTCCCAGTGAAAAGGAAGAGGGTCTCACTTTGTTTTAAATTAGGTGTCCTTTCATTTGCAGGTAGGCATTTCAGCAGCCACAGCCCCAGTTACACAATGCATTTCTCCCATACTCAAAATGGAATATGCTAAAATACAAAAGGCATTATCTCATAAAGGGATCCTTTTTGTTTCCTCACTGTTGTATGGTGTGGAAAGCAAAGAGAAACAAGCCATGGAAAACAAAAGCAAGCAGACATGTAGAACATTGTGTGTCATGGATAAAACTTCACAAAGAGCCAGTGAATTGTCATCACACTGGAGTTACATCAGCCTAAAACCATCTCCAGCACTATGCCACTAGCTCTCCCCATACACATCACTGTTGCATGATTATCTGTCAGTCAAGCAACACTAAAAATAGCAGCCAAATCCCCTTGCAGTTATGGCACTCCTTCCTTCCTTGATGTGCTATGCTTTCAAGATCTGCCACATCACAATCCATTGGACTGCTTCTGTCTTTTGCAAGACAGATGATTTCCAGCAGTCTGGTATCCTGGCTTTCTCCTGAGGAGTCTCTAAGGAGTCAGCCTTTGATGATTTAGTGACAGAACACTTCAAGTGAAAACCAAGAGGTACCATAAACCCAGAAAGTTTAGAATCATGGAATCATAGAATTGTCAGGGCTGGAAAGGACCTCAAGGATCATCCAGTTCCAAACCCCCTGCCATAGGCAGGGACACCTCGCACTAGAACAGGTTGCTCGCATCCATCCTGGCTTTAAAAACCTTCCACCACCTCCCTTGTTTCCTTATCTTCAGTTTGTTAAAGAATAGAAATTTGTTGGCAAGAAAGCATTTTAAAGAGGCTATGCATGCAGGAATCACCCACCACGTCCTCCTTCCCCACCCCCCCCAGTTTTGCCATGCCTTCACACTACTTGGATTTAAGATATTGCTCATTTTATATTCCCATCTGCACACACTGGCTACCTCTTGGACTGTGGAAAGCAGGGCCCAACCCTGCTGCTACAGTTTCTCTTCCACAATAAAGAGAAATATCATAACAAACGAACTTAGATCTTTGTAATGCTATTATCAGGAAAGACAAAACTTTAAAACCAATTTTCAGGCATAAAAAATGGTATCCAAACAACCTTGAGGCAAATACTATTAAAAGAAGCAAAGCACAACAACAAAATCACCACTTAACATGTAATTTGATACTGGAAATTACAAGGAGACATACAAACAAAACAAAGTCATTTGAGAAAGGACCCTTTGCTCTCCAACTGAAACCCTCAAGCACAGGTTGGACAGTCCATCTTTCCTTCCCTGTCCCAATCAGCCCAACTACACTTTACACAGCAACAGAACGATTTCAAACAGAACAAATTCTCTACTCCACCCTGCTGAGCCCACACCTGCAGTACTGTGCCCAGTCTTGAGCTTCCCAGTTCAAGAGAGAAAGAGACCTGCTGGAGAGAGTTCAGCAGAGAGCCATGAGGGTGACTGGGGGACTTAAGCATCTCCCTTTGGAGAGAGACTGAGAGCCCTGGGGCTGTTTAGTCTGGAGAAGGCTGAGAGGAGATCTCATCAACATCTATCAATATCTGAGGGCTGGGTGTCAAATGAATGGGGCCAGTATCTGTTTGGTGGTCAGCAGCAATAAGCCAAGGAGCAACGGATACAAACTGGAACAGAGAAGGTTTCACCTCAACATGAGGAGAAACTTCTTTTCAGTGAGGGTGACAGAGTCCTGGAACAGGCTGCCCAGGGGGGTTGTGGAGTCTCTTTCACTGGACGCTTTCCAAACCCACCTGGATGCATTCCTGTGTAGACTACCCTGGGTGATCCTGCATTAGCAGGAGGGTTGGACGGATGATCTCTGGAGGTCCCTTCCAACCTTTAATGTTCTGTGATTCTGTGAAAAGGAGCCAAGGAAAATTTCCTTACCCCACTCCAGACTGCAGCTCAGATGCAGAGATACACATGTCATTATGTCCTTTATAAAGGCTGCTAGAGATGGGATTGTGTATCCCAAACATATTGTTAGGGCATTGATCAGGTTTAAGTGGTTTTACTGACAGACATAAGCAGGGAAGCTGAATTGGCTCACATTTACCTAAATACATGTGAAAAAAAATCTCCCGACCCAGGACCACAGAGTAATTGGATACTACAAGGTACTTGGTGTAGGCAACTGGGAGAAGAATCAGTGAAATTGCTCAAACTCTGTAAGAAGCAAGAATACACAGAAACTGGGTTACAGATATTTCTCTTTGTTCTGCAAGTCCAATCAAAAAAAAAAAAAAAACAAAAAAACAACAACCAGGACATTTTCTGGTGGAAAAGACAGTCAGATTTTTTTAAAATTCCCAGTGTAGTGCTTAGCTGTAAAGCCAATTAGAATAGATGGCTGTTATTTCATTGTAAGAATGATAATACTGGAAATGGTCTCCTAATGCTGCCAGGATGTCAAGAGTAAAACTCCCTCAGAGCCCTGAGTATGTCTTAGCAGATGAAAGTTGCAGATGGACAGTGACTTGGTGCATGTATGTGTTGGTAAACCCCATAAATAACTGCTTGCACTAATCGTTGTTCAGCAGATCAGCAGGCCACGGGCACCTCTAAAACTGTGCACAGCTCATTGTGTCCTTCCATATTGTGATGTTGAGCTGAAGGCAGAGCAGAACAAGAGGAGAGAAGCTGCCATTCTAGTAACTGTTTTACCAGCAATAAATAATTCCCTTGTGTGCCCATAGGTCTAATTGCCTTCATCATCTGCTCTCCTTCATTTGCCCAGTGACAGGACAAGGGGCTGTGATTTATCCAAAGCTTATTTGGCTTTGGCTTTTGTCTCTCCAGACTGGTAAAAAACACAAGAATGTCATCATTTTAAATGCATGTTGAGGGGCAATATTAAAGAAAGAAAAATAAATTAATCCTTTACTATCTTGACCTTAAAATTTGAAGCAGTGGTGATTACATCTTTGCTCCCCTTTGGAGTAGCCAGCAGTGGGTGGATGCTGGACCTCAATAACTCTGAATACAGCCTCTTAGATTCCTTCTGAGCGAAGTGCTACACCATTGGAGTAGTTGAGGGTTTTTTGTTCTCTCTTTGCATCTGTTATTTTCTGCACACAGGTTTTCCTTGGGCATTTAGATATATTATTCAACCAAGTGTTTATCAAACACTGGAAAAAAAATCACCCACCTTTAAACATTTTATGATGGAATTACCCTCTAAGCTGTGTTTCTAAGCCACTTCCCAAGATCCCCTTTGGAAGCAAACCTCAGCTTTCCCTCCTGCTTTAACACCCAAGGAGACATGTAAACTATTGCTGCTTTTATTCTCTTAAGCTTCAATAACAAAGTATAGATAATGAGTAGGGTTGGGCTTTTTTTGCATTAGTGTTAGTAACTGAACTCCTAAAACACAGCAGGATAGTGGCAGTTTCAAATATTTCTGTTCCTCACAGGTGTTTAAATTTGTACAGCTATTAGAGCCAAGCACATCCTAAGCTTTTTTCTGTGCTCCAAAAGCAAAAAGCTAATATTAATCAAAGGCCTTGAGGGTTCCAGATGAAGAACAACATATGTTAAAAAGTCTGTACAAGAAAAAACTTTTTCAGCAAGGAAAAAAACAAATCATTAACAACACTCAAAACCCAACAAGCAAGAAACAAGCCAACAACACACATTTAGCAGTCTCTTAGACTCAGCTGGGAACAGAAAGATCCCCAGCCACTTGGATTTTGAATGGTCATTGGGCAGAGGCGGAAGTCACTGTGATGGTTTGGGAGTTTCCCGCCCCCCACACTTTGTAAAATGACCCAGACTAGAACTCAGCCAGCTGGAAGGGCTGAAGCTCTATTTACAGCTTAGCACAATAGACAAGCAGAGATATACACAATAGACAGGAATATTTATAGAAATATACAAGGAAAAGGTAATACAGAAACACAACACCCCTCTGAGAAATCAGAGACACCAGGAGGAGCTCCCAACCACCCTTCCACCTTCTCCCCACCGCTACCCCTTACCCCAAGGTTTGCTGTGACGGTTTGGGAGTTCCCCCCCCCCCCCCACTTTGAAATGACCCAGGCTAGACTCTCAGCTGGATGGAAGTTAAGAGATGAAGCTATATTTACAGCTTAGCACAATATACAAGCAAATATATACAGTATTTACAGGAATATTTACAGAAATATACAAGTTAAAGGTAATACAGACACACAACACCCCTCCCAGAAATCAGAGACCCCAGGAGGGGCTCCCAACCACCCTTCCACCTTCTCCCCACTCCCACACCTTACCCCAAGGTTTGGCTTACGCGCAAGGAGGATCGGCTGGGGAGGATTAGAAGAAAAGTGGTTAGTGAAGTTATTCAGCAGACAGGAGAAGCCAGAACTGCTAGCCCAAGACCCAAGCAGCAAGCAAGCCAGTAAGTCCCTCGTGACCCAGACTGCCAGCTCGAGAGACTCTTATCTTTTTGTTTTGGTTTTCTTATACCTAAACATCACAGCAAGCCTCTGAGTGAAGTAGACATCACCACTGTTTTCCTTCACAGCCTTTAGTACAATTTTTCTCCATTAAAATATTCCAATTAGCTCAAACCAGCACATTTGCCTTACACACAAGGTGAGTTTGGAGGATTGGAGGGGGTTAGAAGGAAAGTGGTTAGTGAGGTTACTCAGCAGAGAGGAGAAAGCAAGAAGCTGCTAACAGCCCGAGATGCTATGCCCCAGAGACTGACTTATCTATGTTTTGAGTACTTATTTTTAAACATTTCAGCAAGCCTATGAGTGAAGCAGACATCACCATTGTTTCCTTTTCACAGCCTATAGTATAATTTTCTCTATTAAATATTCTAATTAGCCTCAAACTAGCACAGTCACACAGAAGATTGTACAAAGGGAGGCTGACAATTTTTACTCAGGGAAGCAACATGTGAGGGCTATACACTTCTCATGGAAACCACTGTCTTGGAAGGGATTTTGAAACAAAGGTCAGAGGTAGGTTTGACCAAAAAGACAGGAGCAGGCAGCCAAACTTCATTGCAGATTCAGTCCCCAGCTTTCCAGTACGTCTATTCGAAGCAGCTTAGATCTGTCTCTCTTGTGCTAGCTCATTTCTGACGAGAAGCCACAACAACATTTACCCACACGTCTGCTCCGAGCACAGCCAAAAGCCTCCCTCGCCCTGCTACCAAGGCTGGAGATGGGGAGTTGCCCTTTCTCCCTCCTCTTCCAACCCAACTAAGTGAATGCCAAGAGCTTCAAAAAGGAGAAAAGGATCCTCACTTCAGAACGACCTTTGTAAACTTTTGCACACCACGAAACAATGTCTCACACAAACACAGCTCTAGTACAGTCTCTCCGCGTCACCCATAGAAAGCCCACGCGAAGGGCCAGTAGAGCACTCCCATGCTTAGCAGGTGAACAAAGCATCTCTAAAGCACAAATTACTTTTAGCTACTTCCCAATTATGCTTTTTGCCTTCCTTGTCCCACCACAACAAAGGATGCTGAGCTGCAAGGCTGTAGTGTGAGGGAAGAACAAGAGCTGCTACAGAGTGCTGGAAGAAGCTGAGAGCAACCCCGGCACAAGTTATGCATTCATGCCCCAGGACCCCTGTCCCCCCACGGTACCTGAACACAACTGGCAGAGTCAAAATCCCTCAGTGGCCATACAAAGGGTGAGCCAAGACTGGAGGAACCAGCAGCAGGAGACAAGAGCTGGTGAAAGGTGTGCCCAGCAGAAAGGAGGAGGTGTTCGAACTGGATCTTAAATTGAGCCCTGGTCAGCTGGGCAGGACCTGGGTGGAGTTCCCAGGTGGGGTCTCTCTGGGCAATTTACACTCATTAGCCTTGAGGGAGAGCAGTCAGATTGGCAACAGGTGGGAAGCTTGCAAGGTTAGTGCAAGACTGGAGCATATTCCCCAATTTATGACTTTGCAGGTGAAAACTATATGCTATAAATGCAAAAAACAAAGGCTAGGACTCAGGATCCCAAGGATGAACTCCTTCAGATTGCCTTGGGAAAGCCGTGGGGATAGCCCACAGGCAGCTATAACTGTGGACTGTTGGCTTCCTTTCTTTTTCTTCTTGAGAAAAGGTATTCACTGAATCACAGAATGTCAGGGCCTGGAAGGGACTTTAAAAGCTCATCCAGTCCAACCCCCCTGCTAGAACAGGATCATCTAGAGCAGATCACACAGGACATATCCAGGCAGGGTTTAAATATCTCTAGATAAGGAGACTCCACAACCCTCCTGGGCAGACTGCTGCAGGATTCTGTCACCTTCACAGGGAAAAAAAAAAAAAAAATTCCTCATGTTTCTATGGAACTTCCTATGCCTCAACTTCCACCCATTGCCCCTTGTGCTGTCTCCGGGCATCACCCAGCAGAGCCTGGCTCCAGCATCCTGGCACTCACTCTGCACATCTTTGTCAACATGAATGAGGTCACCCCTCAGGCTCCCCCTCTCCCAGAAGCACAGCCCCAGCTCCCTCAGGCTCTCCTCATAACGGAGATGTTCCATTCCCTTCACCATCTTTGTGACTCTGTGCTGGACTCTCTTAAGCAGTTCCCTGAGATCCTTCTTGAACTGAGGGGCCCAGAACTCGACACAGTACTCCGGATGTGGCCTTGCCAGGGCAGAGTAGAGAGCAGGAGACCCTCTCTCAACCCACTAGCCATGACCTTTTTAATACACCCCAGAATGGCATTGGCCCTCCTGGGCACAAGAGCAGATTCTCTTCAAGTGTCCTAGAAGAGACTGAGTTTAAAAGCCACAGACACTTTATACTGGAGTAGACCACGCAGGGTAGACTCACAAAATGTGCTTGGGTGTCTGACAGCAGACAAAAAATGAAATCCCAAATAGTGCAAACAGTAAGTGATAGCAGGTATAAAACTCACGGACAGTTTCTGTGGTTGACTGAGTCTCCACAAGGAATCAAAAATAAAAGTAAACTAAAAGCTGTGGTTTGAGCAAGGTCAGGTATTTCTGAATGCATTTTACCACTGTTTGGGATCTAAATTCCTCCTTAAATCACAGAATTGTCAGGGTTGGAAGGGACCTCAAAGATCATCCAGTTCCAACCCTCCTGCCATGGGCAGGGACACTTGTCACTAGGTCAGGCTGCCCACCACCACATCCAGCCTGGCCTCAAAAACTTCCATGGATGCGGCTTCCACCCTGGGCAACCTGTTCCAGCATCTCACCGCCCTCATGGTGAAGAACTTCTTCCTAACATTTAATCTAAATCTCCCCTTCCCTAGCTTGGATCCATTCCCAACACTACCTGACATCCTAAAAAAGTCCCTCCCCAGCTTTCTTGTAGCCCACTTCAGACACTGGGAGGCCATAATAAGGTCTCCTTGGAGGCTTCTCCTCTCTAGACTGAACCATCCCAGCTCTCTCAGCCTTTCCTCAAAGGAGAGGTGCTCCAGCCCTCTGATCATCCTTGTGGCCCTTCTCTGGGAAATCACAAGGAAACAAGCAAAGGACTGTCCCATACTGTCAATTAATGTGCGTATAAAGGCACCTAACCATGAAACATTACTACTCATAATAATGGATGCTACTCTCTTCACATTCCCTAACGAAATTCCTACTTGCAGACAGAAGCCCCATCAGAGTTATACCCATCCTTTCAAAGACAAAGCTCCAGTTACCAGCTCTGCAACATTTACCAGAAAAAGACATCCTGCTGTGAACTCTCAGTTCAAGAAGGACCTC
>VWYK01006221.1:0-13361 GCA_013399775.1 Semnornis frantzii | reverse complement strand
TTCATTTTCTTTAAAATGCTCTGCATGAGAACTGTTCCTAGGTAGCTGCATTAGCTGAGGTGTGTTGATAACTGCTAGGTGACTAATTCTGGAATTGCTCAGAAAATATTAAGACCTTATAGCCAAAAGCTTGCATGAAAATGAAACATGATTTTGTAAAAAGCTTTAAGGGTGTTAGAAAGAAAAGAGTGTTTAGATTGTCTAACAGCAGTAACCTTCGAGTAGGTGTCATGTACAAGGAGTCTGGTTTTATTTTATGGTTAAAGCTGATTTTGGCAGAAAGGCAAAATTGGAAACATTGAATATAAATTAACTATTTATGACACCATTGTAATCAAGATTTCTCCATGCAGTGAAATTAAGTGTGGCAAAGTGGTTTTCCAATAACTGTGCAAATAAAATTAAGTGAAAAACCATTCAACATTGTTATCCTTATCAATTCTTAAAGAACAAACAGTTAGAAGTCAAGATCTAAACTGCATAATTTAATTGCTTATTAAACTTTAACACTTACATACTAAATATGAAAATGTCAAATGTAAGATAGATTGATGTATTTAATTAGTAATGTGTGTTTAAACTTACAGTTGTGAGTAACCTACCACCAATGAGTAACCAGAAAAATACATCGGATCTGGTTTCTTTTGCAGTCAGGGTAAATATCTTTGTAACACATTTTTTCAGTGGCTTAGATTTAATTTAATTACCTAGTGTGCAGCCTTTCCTTGCCCAGATAGGTTGAATGTTAACACTTTCTGAGGAAAAGGGCAAGTGACACTTTCCTTCTGTTGTTGGTGGGCACCTGCAGATGGGTAGCAATGGTTTTCTGGTAAATGAGAAAAGCAGCTTCCTCACTTTTTTTTTTCTCTCTCTCTCCCAAAACAGAACTTGTTCACCCTTAAACTTGGTATGTGTTGTCTTTGTGAATATAAAGTAACAATGTTTATTAATTTTTCTGAGAGATTTTCAGGGGCTGTGGGAGGAAAGTCATATACCAGAGCAAAGCATTAGAATTTAAGAATATTTTTTTTTTCATTGATTGTACAATATTATTCAGACATCTCACCAGTCATTTTCACAGCTTTCTTAAACAAGGACAAATTATATATATTTGTAGTAGTGAGATAGTTTAGCACCCCCTTTTCTACTCGGATTCTTTCAGCATCTGATGCCCACTAGGCATCCATACACTTCTGGGTAGCAGGAAGGGCAAGAGCAGTATCTGATAAGACTTGAAGACATCTCCTTCTATGCTCCACCCACTCAAATGGCATCCTGCAGCAAGTGTCTTTCTCACCCTGCCTTTGGTGTTGCAGTATTTCATAGTCTTGCTGTGACTTTATCTGTCATCTCATTTTCAGATATTTAACTCCCTGCCTTGTCTCTTTAAATCCAAAACATTTGTATTTCTAACACGACGAAGTGAAACTTCAGTTAAATCCTTACAACTTTCTTACCTGATTCTTTTCAAGTGTCAAAGAACAAACAAAACTAGTTAATGCTGTTAAGTTGTTGTTAATGTGAACATCACCTGAATTTTATTGTCAGAATTTGGGATTGGGAAGAGGTGGGTGAGGTGTGTGGGGAGAGGTGTGAGAAGGGAGGTGGGACAAATATGTATATACTAAGAGACCGTGGGGGAATTCTAATGCTTCATAGAGACTGGTTCTTGTCTTACTACCTAAGGAATGTCCCACCTGAGAATTGCAACTGGAGTATGTGTGTCAGGTTTTGCCCTTGAACTGCTGGAGAATTCTAGGCACAGCTTTGTCCTAAAAGTTGTGAGCTAAATGGTTTTATATATATATGTGTGTGTGTGTGTGTGTGCGTGTGTGTATGTAGTTGAAGGAAATTAGAACTTTTAAAGTAATGCAAGCAAAGGTTGCATTAAAGCCATGGATTCTCACATTAATTCTACAATTTTAGAAGCAAGAAGTGTATTTGTTGCATACAGCACTGTTCTTTCAGGCTTTTGGAAACAACAACAAAGGTTGTGCAATTCTAAGAGGAAACATATTACACATAATCCCAAATTAGCTTTCTTTTCTTTCCAGAAAAATAACATGTCTAATTTCAGACATAATTTTGGTCAGGAAAATCCACTCAGAACTTGTCAAAACTGTTATATACTTATTCAGACCAAAATTCAAAACCTTAAAAATGGATCCATTTTTCATAACATCTTTACCACCCATGTCTTTGCCCGAGCTTCAAGCAAAATACAGCAATACCTACAAAAATGACATTCAGAAATGTCTGTCATTTAAAACTTCATTTATGTTTTCATGGTGAAAAAATCAGGTATCAAGAATATTGAAACTGACCAACAGTGGAGCATTTAACAGTAAAAAGTAAATAATATATTTGCAGATGATGACATTGTCTCATATCGTGTGTATTTTAAGGCTGCAGTTTTGTCGTATGTTAAAGTAATCAATCCCACTTGTACTATAAATGTCAAGTGCCATATATGATGGTTAAAGTAAATTTTCCCTCTTGCAACAAGAAAACAATACTCAGTAAACCTGGAGAAAAGCCACCACATATTACTATAATGTTTCCAACAGTTAAGCAGGAAAAAGCTGTCACCAACAGCAAGAATAATGATCATTTAAGCTGTTCTAAAAGATTAGCAACAGGCCTCACTTGCCATATGCACGTGGTTAAAAGTTAATTTTACTGTACATGTTGACAGTCATCATCTTACAAATTTCCATGTATGTGAATAATTATAAGCAGGAAAGAAAGAAGATTTTTTTAACAAAATAATGCACATAGATAGATAGATAGACAGATAGATAGATAGATAGATATAGATAAGCTTTTGCAGCACTACATTTTCTTCTTGAAATTTGTCCAGCAATCTTTTTAAAAACAGAGTTTGAACTCTGAGTTTTTACTACAGTATCTTTCAACATCTCGTTTCAAAGTTTTCTTGTTCTTAGCCCAAATATTATAAACATTTAAGCTAATGCTACTAATTCTTAAACATACTTTTCAATTACTTTCAGTTTCTTTAGTGATCCAATTAAAGAACTGACAACCTATTACAGTACCAGTAAGATACAACTTGAGATTCATTCAAATGTTCCTAAAAGCATTTCCAAAATATATATCCTTTATTTACATTTACAATCAAGACAAAATACAATAAGAGCATAATTCCAGAGTATTTTGATGGCTGAGTTGGAGAAAACCAACAGCCTTGACTGCAAGTGCAGCTTGTCACATCAAGTGATCTTCATGCCATTTTCTCATTGAACCTGAACCAGATTTTCTCATTGTTTAATAATTGAGTTGTCCCTCTTAACAAGGGCTAAGGAATAAGAACAGCCTGCTCAAGATCTAAGAGACTGCTGGATAGTGCACAGGGACAAGTCTCAAACTCATGTCTAATCCAGGTCAGGACTGTAAATCTAGTTATATTGCTTTCTTGGTGAGAGTTCCATTCTTTGGAATCTCCATCTACATCTGTCCGATCATCATGATCATCAGTTTGAGCTTAGACTTGAGAAACTGTTCCGTTCAAGGACAGTGAGGCAAGATTTCTGTTTCACAAAGGAAAGTAGGAATATTTAAAATCATAGAATCATAGAAGGTAGGGTTGGAAGGGACCTCAAGGATCATCTAGTTCCAACCTCCTGCCAAAGGCAGGGACACTTCCCACTAGTACAGGTCACTCAAGGCCTCATCCAACCTGGCCGTGAACACCTCCAGGGAGGGAGAATCCACAACCTCCCTGGGCAACCTGTGCCAGTGTCTCACCACCCTCACTGTATAGAACTTCCTCCTAACATCCAGTCTAAATCTTCCCTCTGCCAGTTTAAACCCCTTGCCCCTTGTCCTGTCATTACAAGACCTTGTCAATAATCCCTCCCCAGCCTTCCTATAGGCCCCCTTCAGATATTGGAAGGCTACTATAAGGTGTCCTCGAAGCCTTCTCTTCTCCAGGTTGAAGACCCCCAACTCTGTCAGCCTGTCCTCATAGCAGAGCTGCTGCAGCCCTCTGATCATCTTCGTGGTCCTCCTCTGGACCTACTCCAACACTTCCATGTCCTTCTTGTGCTGGGGGCTCCACAACTGCACACAGTACTCCAGATGGGGTCTGGCAAGAGCAGAGTAAAGGGGCAGAATCCCCTCCCTTGCCCTGGTGGCCACGCTGCTCTTGATGCAGCCCAGGACTCGGTTGGTGTCTGGGCTGCATGTGCACACTTGCAGGCTCATGTTGAGCTTTTCATCAACCCAGACCCCTAGGTCCTTTTCCTCAGGGCTGCTCTCCAGCCATTTGCCACCCAGCCTGTATTTGTGCTTGGGATTGTGCTGACCCAGGTGCAGGACCTTACACTTGGCCTTGTTGAATTTCATGTTGAATTTCATGAAAATGTGACAGAGGGATTAAAATTTCTCTCTTCCAATTTCTGCATCTCTAGAAGAGTTATGCTACCCTTCTTCTGCCTTTTGTGTCATAAAGGTAAAGGTGGTGTTTGTGTTATCTGTGTTTGTCTATTAGCCTTTTTAAAAGAAAATATGTTACATCCATAAACATATTTTGTGATATTATTTAGTGTTATTTCAGTATGTGTGCTTTTAATATATTTTAATAAGTATCTCAGTGAAAGTGAGTGGATTTCAGGCATTCCATGAGATGAATAAAAGTATCATTGTGAATGAGGTGCTTTTGAGATCGGTCTTAGAAACAAAGATTTTATACTTCATCTTTGTATTTAAGTGTTGAAGCAGATGTTATTTTGCTAGTCATATTCTTTGAGAATGAGGATTGCAGCATATTCCATCTATTGACATATGGAATGAGAAGATTTGCAAAGTAAAGCAGGCCAGGTCATAGAACCATAGAATACTTTAGGTTGGAAGAGACCTTTAAAGGTAACCTAGTCCAACTTCCCTGCAGTCAGCAGGAACAGATTCAATTCCCTGGAATGTTTCTGGGCAACCTTTTCCAGTGTCTCACCACCTTCACTACGAAATACTTTTTTTCTATCTATCTAGTCTGAATCTTTGCTCTTTTAATTTGAAACCATTAACCCTTGTCCTGTCACATAGGTCCTGCTAAAATGCTTGTCCTCAACTTTTTTATAAGCTCCCTCTAAGTACTGAAAGGCTACAATGAGTTCTCTCCTCCAGACTGAGGAACATAAACTCTCTCAGCCCTTCTTCATAGCAGAAGTTCCACCCCCTGAACAATTTTTTTGAGTCTTCTCCAGACCTGCTCCAACAGGTCCAATTTTATTACTAATTAGTAATTAGTCTTTTTTATTTGGAGCATTTGCCACATAGATTTGCTTTCTATCTTCCTATCACTTCGGCATTTGTACTTCTATCCCTACTACTAAGTTAGCATACTATCATGTTACAGCTGGGCTACAACTGCTCTCACACCCTATTTGGGAGCCTCTTATCTTCTATTTTCACACTTACAGTTTGGTAAATCATAACTGAAGTTCATACGGTGCATAATGTGTGATGTTTAAAAGACACAAACCATCTTGAAATTTTGCTATAATGCAGAACTTATCAATATTTTCAAGTTGTAAATCTTGAGAGGAAAATGTCGAATTTTCAGAAAAGTCAGAAAGGTAAAGAAAAAAAAAAAAGAGCATTCCCATTGGCTCTCCACTGGTCTCTACTGGCTTCTGTTTATCCTCAGTATTCATCTTGGGGTTTGTAGGTATCTTTGTACCAGTCCTTTGGCAGTACTAAATTATTTCTGACTGTAGCTACTTTTTCACAGTAGAATTATAATATTATTCTAGTAACTCACTGCTAGATCTCTGCAAGCACTTTCCAGGGCTAGCAGAAGTGCTGCTTCAGGAAAGGAAATGCTGGCATTACCTCAAGGTAGGAAAGCAATCACAAAAACTTGCCGAGTGAAATACATCTGATCCATCAATTCCTTGCCTAAGCAAGAAAAAAAAACTAATAAAAATTAATTTGGAAGATCATATCAAGATGGAGATATCATATCAAGTTTCAAAGATCTTTTAAAAACCTGGCCTGTACGGTCAGCTTAGGTCCCAAGTCGAATCTCCTTGATTATCCAAGCTGCTTGTGTGTTGGCTCTCTCTCTGCCTAATAGAGAACCATGGCCCAGCACAAGATCAGTTTAAAACTAAACCTTCCTAGATGATAAATATGAGCCATCATGTGAAGAACTGAGGCAAATCTAATGGGCTAAACCATGCTAGAAATGCCTGCCATAAAGTAATAAGGGCAAAATTACTTCGCCGTGATTAAATTTGTCCATGAAAATACATTCTTGACATAGTATGTCTGCTTGCATTTGTTAGGCCATCATCATAACATGCCATCTGCTCTTTTATGTTATTCCTTATAGTTCTGACTTTCAGAGAGATGGTACTGATTACTTCGTTTCTCTATTATAGAAAAAAGAGCTGTTTGCCAGTTCAGTGTTCAAGCAAAAAAAAGTTTTTGTCAGTTACTCATCAATTTGCTCATCTGTTTGTCCTATGCAACATGATAATTTCAAGTCTGCTGACACTGTTACCCAAGGGAGTATGATTCATTCAATAATTTTCCTTCCTTCCTGCCTATTTCTTTTAAACATGCTGGAACTTTAATATATCCCATACATATTCTTCACTTTAAATTATTCTACCCTTACTAGTACTACAATCATTCATTTCACTTTTAAAATCTTATTTTCTTGTTCTAGACAGGAGACTAACTAGTACTAGAAAAAATACTTTAAGATTATATAAATGTTCGGTTTCTTACACTTAACATCCCATTCTTGTCATGGTACTTATTTTCTTTTTCTCTTATTTTTGAAAATTAGCTCCTTCTTCAAGAATAAAGACTCATATTCACACAACGAAACTCTTTTATTTACAGAGTCCATTATCACCAGGGCTATGAGAGAAACTCAGCAATAGGGGTAGTTTTTTTCTTTTTCAATAGGGAGGTCATTTAGCATGCTCCAGAACACACAGTCCCACAGCAACTTCTGACTGAGTCTTCTGACACTGAATACTGTAGGGCACAGTTCGCTATAATGAAACTTGCCAAGGACTTCTGGGTGGGGCAATACAGGGTGTCCCATTTCTACTGCAAGGGAAAGGCAGTTGAGCAAGTTATTTGCAGTGGTTTCACTTTGGAGAGCTCAAATCAGGTGTCTGGAAATGCACAGCAAATTATTGACCCTGGCAAAGGCACTTCTTGGTGGTTGACCAGTTTGTGATCTAAAACGGTTATGGCTAATTTCTTCATGCTCTAGATGAACTGAGCTGAAGAAAACATTTTGACCCATAAAGCACATGTTAATTCACAGAGCCAGGGAACAGAGGGTAATAGCTTGTGGTCAGCCTTTCCATCAGAGTGCTGCAGACAGTGCACGAGGTTAAATGGTTTGAACTCTCAGTACTGATCTATTTATTTATTGTTTCTTTGCTATTTCTGACAGAGATTTTTTTTAATTTCTCATCTTTCAATGGGTTTAGAAGAGTTTCTTACATGACCAACTTAACGTTACTATCTTACATGAGCAACATAATAATGGTCTGTCTCACAAGAGCTCTTGTGGAGGGTCTTCATGCACAGGAATATGCCAGTTTCTTTCCAGAGAGTGCTGCCAGATTATAAGGAATGTTCCTTTTTACTTCATTGTCTGTTTCTTTTCCCCTCACATAACTGTCTTCTCCTTTCCCTCTTACAGATGCAAAAATGTCCAGCTGCTCTATTTCCTCCACTTCCCACAAAACTTCCACTTCAGCATGTGCAGATTTTCCTCTGCTTATTTGTCTTGTTTTACTCCTTGCTTTCTCCTTCAAAATAACAGTTAAAAAAACCCCAAAATACCAAACCCCAAAACACTCCAAAACAACCAACCAACCAAACCAAACAAAACCACAAGCAAAACCCTCATCTGACTTTAACACCTGGTTACACCCAAATGTGTTTCTGTGCACACTTCAGTTCCCTTCCAGATCCTCCTCCCTTTTGCTGTGCACATGGGATCCAAAGGGAACCATGCGTGAAGTTGCAACCCTCCATGGTCTCTTATTTCTCCATGTGGTAGCCCTAATTTGACCTTTAAATTGGCATCATTGTCTAGATGAAAAAAGTTGATATGTGGATGCCAGTTTGTAGTTACCAAAACTGTGCTGCTTCTTTCAAATCAAACTTCTTATCCACAATGCCAGCCCTTGACAGAGCTGTTGTTATTCTTATCTGTTTTTGTGCTTCTAAAAAGCAGCTGAATTGCACTTGAATCTTGTAGAAGGAAGCAAAAGGGAGGGTATTCTGTTTCTTCCACCATAAGAGATTTGTTGTTTGCAGGAGACACTCTGCCTCAACCTCTTTAGTAGCTTGTGAAAGGGAAGAAGCTGCACTGCAATGCTGTAATTTACACACAGAAACACTGGAAGAACAATGAAGCATTCAGAAAATAATGGGAAATTGTTGTTAATGTTTAAGCATTTTGCTTCTGTACCACTATTCATACTTTTGAAATCTGGGAATTGAAATTACTATCACATTTGTGATATTAATTCCACTAAATCTATACGTAACAGCTTTGTAGAAATTTTACTTCGTGTCACAATATATAGTTATGTCATCACAGCTTTTAACTAGCTTGGAAGGGTCTGTATACAGTTAAATCCGTGTAAACAGAGCTAATACAAGACCCTAATTAAATTACAGTAGATGTCAGAGTATGTTAAAATGGCAAATTAGCCTTCTTTCCAGCACCACATAGCAATGGAGCCCTCTAAGGGTTACAAAAGAAACCGGTGCTTTCTAGCTAAGATATAATGCAGCTAATTATGTATTTAACTGAAACAATTTTGTAGATTTTCCAATATTGGTTTTGTTTGATTGCTTTTTTTGCCTCTTTTTTTCAGTTTTTTATTATTCATTGATACAGTGATAGCGTATCACACTCAGCTGTCTTAAATTTAAATGAGATGACTGGGTTGATGAAAAACTCAACATGAGCCTGCAGTGTGTGTGCGTGTGGCCCAGACAGCCAACTGAGTCCTGGGCTGCATCAAGAGCCAGCGTGGCCAGCAGGGCAAGGGAGGGGATTCTGCCCCTTTACTCTGCTCTCCTTAGACCCCATCTGGAGTACTGTGTGCAGTTGTGGAGCCCCGAGCACAGGAAGGACATGGAACTGTGGGAGTGGGTCCAGAGGAGGGCCACGAAGATGATCAGAGGGCTGGAGCAGCTCTGCTATGAGGACAGGCTGACAGAGTTGGGGCTCTGCAGCCTGGAGAAGAGAAGGCTTCAAGGAGACTTTATAGTAGCCTTCCAGTATCTGAAGGGGGCCTACAGGAAGGCTGGGGAGGGACTATTGACAAGGTCTTGTAATGACAGGACAAGGGGCAAGGGGTTTAAACTGGCAGAGGGAAGATTTAGACTGGATGTCAGGAGGAAGTTCTTTCCAGTGAGGGTGGTGAGGCACTGGAACAGGTTGCCCAGGGAGGTTGTGGCTGCTCCCTCCCTGGAGGGGTTCAAGGCCAGGTTGGATGAGGCCTTGAGTGACCTGTACTAGTGGGAGGTGTCCCTGCCTATGGCAGAGGGTTTTTTACTAGATGATCCTTGAGGTCCCTTCCAACCGTACCATTCTATGATTCTATGACTAATCCATAAGGTTATCTTTTATGATAACTAAGTTAATGATACTGGGTGATAAATGCTGATGGTAGTTAAAATGGAATTAATGTGTTTCTATCTGACAAGCATATGTAAACCCAGAAGACTGTAGTGTTATTTGACTGAATGTAAAATTCTGACTAGTAGTATTTTAACCCATGCTTTAAAAATGAGATTAACTTTACTACAATTAGTACACTTTTAGTATTTTCACTCAACGTTTTGTATGAAGCTTCAGCTAGACTTTTAAAGGAGGGCAGTTTCCACTTGAGAAGACAAGGTCTCCATCTTTAGACTGAAAGCATTTTTGGTGACATTTGTTAGATCTCGGAGTCACAAATTCATCACTATTAACAGGTATTAATATGTAGAAGAATTAAATAAGTAGTCAGTTGAAAATAGGTGATAATAGCCAGTCTTTAATGTAATTTTACCTTACTTGGCATTTATTTTATATTTCTCCAATCACGATACAACTATGACAAATCATCTTTAAGCGTATTAATTTTACTATTCACTTTACAAATATGTTGATATGACTTGCAGTTCAAAAAAATCTGAAAGACTCCAGTGTTTTTTACTCCACTTAAAGTGTCACAATGGTGATTTCAGAGTGCATTTGGATGACTTTGTCATAGAAGTATTGAAGTTCATAAATTCCAATTCCATAAATTTTATTTGTTATATTTGGTCTTCCTCCAACATGGGGAAAGCAGAACACTTGAACAACAAACACTGTTCACTAATTAGTTGGAATTCTTGATGGTAAAAATCAGTAAGCCAATAGAAATAAACCAGTCTACATTTTTTTAAATTCAAATTAGCTCTTCTTAATCCGAGGGGTGCTGTGTCCTGCTTTTTGATAACTACTGTATAGTGATTAGTCTAATTTAGGATTTAGGGCCATTGAAACAAGAAAATAGGTTAAACTGTACTGTTCTCTTTGACCCTGTGATTTTAAACAAAAATCACATTGTGATTTCTTACAAATGGTCTCCCTATCAACTGACCTACAAAGCTAACACTTGTAAGTAAAGCCACTAAATCTAATTTTAATCTCATTTTACACCACTGCTGTGAATTTTGAAAAAACCCACAAGTTCACAGTTTCCTGGATTCTACAAGGGTTGAAAATTCCATATTATTTCTTTGATACTTCAGCTTCCTGATTGTGTTTGTGATGCTTATGCTTGAGTACAAACCTCCTGGGTGGCCATAAGAAGGTGATTACTCTCACTAATCCCTAAATCACAGTGAAGACTATGGTATTAGTGACTCTCAAAATTATGGACCTAAAATGATTCATGCCTTGTAGATCCTACTATATATTACTTCAAGACATATTACTAATGAGGTGTTAGGTAGATCGTTACCACAGACTGCAAGCGAATAGCACACTTCTACCTTTGCTCTTGTATTTATCCCAGTTCCACAGCATGATTACTTAAATGATTTGAAGGATTTCTGAAAGCTTGTTTCTACCATACTAAAACCCTTCCAAGCTTTTTGATCCTTAATGTGAAGCTGTATCAGTCTCAATCATACAAAAAGCTTCACATCCTACCCTGATCGTTGAAACTACCTAGGTGTACTCATTACACAATCCTGAGAGGTAAGGAGGATTTCAGTGAAGGGTTCTAGCCTAGAATTCTCCTTGTCCAGCTGAACTTCATTCTACGACCCCTTGGGTAACTGTGCAAAGTCCTTTTCTCAGTTTTGTGCTGGATCATGTACACATGATTGTGTTTCTTTGATTCAGGGCTTTATTAACAAGCATGCTAGAAATGGCACTTGGACCTTATCCAAGATTTTAAGAAACGTGTCTTGTTTCAATCAGTTCTGCTGAATGCCTTGCTAATTATTATAACATTTCCAGATGAAAGAAGCAACACATTTGATACTGACATTAGTTTCAACTGGTTCTAACTCTGGACAGTGCCAAAGAAAACAGGACCACAATTTCAGTGGGACCACTTACAGTTGGTGCTCATAGCAGTATAATGTATTATCAGTTGCAGCCCTTCTCCTGGCTTCATTATGCCTGTGGAACTATATGAGAAAGGTTCTTATAGTTTATATTTGTAAGGAGATATTTCCTACTCAGGTCAAGGCTGTTTTAGCTTTACAGCAAACCAGTGGTCTAAGTATGGCCACGGTTTGGAGGAATTTGTCAGAAGAAGGTAGATTACAGAACAGTGATCCATAAAGCACGTTGAGTTTAAGTTATGAGGCTGGCATTTCACAAGCATGCTGGATTGTAATTGCCTCTTTTCAGAGTCGTTATGTCTATGTGCCTTCACATAATCTTGGGAAGGTGACCCAAGTCCATTCAAACTGAAAGTCTATATTCCTAAAGAGGTGGTATGTGGAAACAAAACTCAGGTGACTCCAAGGATAAATAGTAAAAGGTTCAAAACCAAATACACGAAAGTGAACATCAAGTGAAGAACTCCGCATCTACAACTTCTCAAATGAAGCTGTAATGCCTCTGAGCACTGCAGATGGTGGAGAAAGTCTGAGGTGACTTCTGAGAATCCCAATCGTGACTGAAGTGACTCCTGGCTGCATAACATACTAAGGACAAGCTTGGTAACGATGCATTATGCAAGGCTAAATCACAAAGAAACAGAAAACATGCATAAGTTCTGTCAGTTCACCACCTAGAGTGCTTCAGGAAGCTTTCCTGTCTATTGCTCACATAATCATGTAATTACTTTTTGTTGTTTTCTTTTTAATTGGTTGAAGACAGTCTGCTCAATATGAAATGTGGGTATGAATGAACGGAGTATTTGCTTCCTTGCCACATTAAGAAGCTTTAAAACACAAAATACCTCAAACAGAGCTCACTCCAAAAGCACTGCTAAGAGAATTATTTAATGTAAAAAGCGAGAACATCAATAAACATTTGAAAGTGACTGGAGATGTACTTTGGAGCTCAGATAACTATTTATGCTTTCAGAGGCTGGAGTCCAAGCCTTCCTGTCCATTCCGAAATGCTGCAGACAGTATTCATAAAGCTACAGTAGAAACGTCTACGGTCTCAGCTCAAAAGGAAAGCTCTGAGTACGCTTTTGCGTGTTAGAGAGTGACACCCAGTGGCCAGTTCCGTTAGCTGTAATGATCTCTCCCCTTGATGTACAGAAAACACATTAATACCTGTATTTCCTTGAAATACGTTGAAGCATTTTACCCGCAGTTTAAAATACTTAAAAGATTTAAAAAGAAAAAAATGTGCACAGTATGTGAATGGCCTAAGCAGAAACGTACTTTGATATATTTAATCGTAAAAGCTTATGTAGAGGGAAAAGTGAAATTTTGCTTTTAAAGTGAGCTTACAACAAAACCAGAAGGTTTAGCTGTATTTAAAGAAATAGATAATCCTCTACGGTACAGCTGTATTGTCTTCTGTCTAGTTCATATAAAGAATCACTGCTCTTCTTTCTCCTGACATTCCTAGTTCCTACCAGAAAAAAGATTTCAAGATTTGAGTTTATGATTCTGAAAGTCTGGCAAGCAACAGTAGTCTCCATAGACTCTGGATCCCTTTGGGATTTACAGCCACACTAGATCACTGACATAGTTCAAGTAGATCCCTTCTTTTCAGATCTTGCTGGTTAAAAATTCTAAGATTGTCCTTCAAATTTCTCTAGAATATGCAGAAGGATGCAGGAAGCCTCAATTTTCTCTACTTCCCTGACTTTGGGAGATAGCTGTTTTTTGTGGGAGATGGG